>PVJA010000022.1:241735-307602 GCA_004027025.1 Myocastor coypus | reverse complement strand
AAAAAAAAAAAAAAAAAAAAAAGGGGGCGGGGGTTGGCGGGGAAAGGGAAGGCGGGCCAGGGATCTTGACCCAGCCGGCACGCGCGCTCGGCTCCCAGCGGTGCGGTTTGGGTCTGGGTTGGAACAGGAAGTTAGTCACGGGAACGCAGAGGCGGGGCAGAGGGGCGCAGGGGGCTTACCCGCGGTGGGTGCGTGGGCTCGGCTCCCAGCGGTGCGGTTTGGGTCTGGGTTGGAAAAGGAAGTTCAAAAGCCCTGAGTTGGATTTGGGAGAAATGTGATGCCATTAGGCTTAATGAATTTTGCCACAGGTTTCTGGTTAGGTTCCAAGGAAATGACAGATTACTTTTTTAGCTTTCCAAGCCATTAGAAAATGGAGCATGATATTCTGGCCCAGATGACCTTCACCTGGTGCCCATGAAAGACCTCAGTGTTGCCTTCATCACCAACATCTGAAAGCCCACCCAGTGATACCCTTTGTAAAATAAGCTGGGGAAATGGGTAAGAAGTTGGCATATAAATGAAAGTAAACATTCGTTCCCCTTAATTCAATCTAATGAGAAAAGATGCAAACACAACTCCAAATTGGCACCAAAGTGAATTCTATACTTCCCTCAATGAAAAACAATGCACACTGATTTTTTCCCTTGTGCCATTAAAGGTCAGAATGAAAACTACCTTGCCCTTTAAGATTGTCCCATAAATAGGCTATTTTTTTTTTTTTTCTGAGAGTGAGGATTTCCCCAGATAGCTCTAATAACTTATGCGTCTCGTCCCCTCAGCAAACACAAACAGCTTAGGCTTTATAAACAAACCCACTATGAAAGGAGTTCCACATGGGGGAATCCAGGTACTATAATTCACAGAAGCAAAATGCCTTGATATGTACTGCTTAGACTAATTATTGTATAAAGCTGGTTGCTTTATCATTTTGCCCAAGGCACATATCACCTTGCCTGAATTCTCTTTTTTAGTAGGACATAAATGAAATGCAACAGGAGACCACTGGAAATGGAAAAGTCTTCACAGGAATAGCATTCATTACATGTGATAAAATGGACAAACGAGATACATTTGTGATCATTGTCTTCTTACACGTCATATAAAGACACCTTAAAAGTAGTTATTGTGCAGTGGGCCACTATATTCTCAGTAATTAAGAAGTGAAATATAAGATCCAGCGGGCGGGCTGGCAAGATAGCTCAGGGGTCTGAAGAACCGCTTAGGCAAGTTTATGCAATGGCAGGGACCAAGGTTTGAACCCCAGCACTACATGCTGTGCTAGCCCCATCCCCAGGGCAGGCTAAGCTGGCCATAACATTAAAAAAAAGAATCCACAGGGAATTGCTAAGAATCTGAGTGCCTTGAGAACCCATTGGTACCATAAATCACTGCCTTAAATTTTAATAGGCCATTTATATTTCAAAGTAATATGAATACTAGGATCTAGAATTCACATTTTTCCCTCCTTGAATTTTCATGTTTGTAGGTTGTAGGTTTTAAGAATAGAGTTAGCCCAGAATAGCTTGTACAGCAATAAAAGGTGATTTTATTGAAGGTCTGCTTTATTGCTGCTGCAATGGTGCATTTATTATCTACTTTTATTTTCTCTGAGGAGAGTCTCAGAGCAATAAGGAAATCTTTGCCAATCTCCGCATTCCAGAAGTTTACTTCAGTACAGTAGAACATGGATAGCACATTCACATTCGTTAAAAAGTTCGAACCCTGCAACTAGTTTTCTCAAAATTAGCCCTCTTTTGCCCTTTTCCGTCTTCTCCAATTCCCTAATAATGTCATCATAAAATTTCTATGTGTACAGGATAAGTAGTTCAGGCAATTTCTCCAAGATATTTTTGTTCATTATTCTTTGCTTAAAATATATCACAAAGGTCATGGGAGAATTGAAATGACAGTAATTTGTGAAATATTATCAAAGTTCAGCATACAATTTCTCACCTGTTTTCAATGAGTTGCCTTCTTATCTTCATGCTCATGATTAAGGCAAAGGACAAAGGTGCATCATTAGAGAAAACTTACCAAGGAAATTAGCAGCAGTGGAAGAGAAGTCCACGAAGGAAGGAAGGAAGGAAGGAAGGAAGGAAGGTGTAGTAACATTTAGCAATGAGCACCAGCTTCTGACAATGTAATACTATAGTTTGAAGGACCTGTTTAGTCCTTTAGTCTTACACAGATTGCTCTGCCCAAGCAAAATGAAAAGGGAAAGTCAAATAATTACAAAACAAAACAAAAAAGGGAGATATAAATAAAGGACCATTTTAGATAGATAGATAGATAGATAGATAGATAGATAGATAGATAGACAGATAGGATAGATACAAAACTACTTTGTCTTAGTTCATTGAGAAAAAAGGTTTGTTCTAATATTGTTTAAATATCATGTCTGCATCTTGTTCTCTGAATAACTACTATGAAGACAACAATAAGCAATACATTCATTATTGTAACTGTCCTACTAACCTGTTTTGAAAGTGTTTCATTGCTCTTTCATCTTTTTTTCTCATTAAAAGAAAACAATTTTTAAAAATTAAATTTAAAAAATTAAAAGAATAACACAAAAACTTTTTCTTATGGTTCTGTTATTCCTTTGAGGAAAAAAATCCAAAGTTATTTCTAAAGTTGCCTTTGCACAAAGATCTATATCTATCTATCTATCTATATATATATATATATATATACAGAGAATTACATATCCATATATTATATGCATATATATAAATGTATGCAAAGAAGCATGTATCCACAAATATAGATATATATCCAAATAGACCTTCTAAGACAGTGATTCTTAATGATGGGCAGGATGTGTGAATGCAAGTGCACTGCTTATTCCAATTACTTTGAATAAATATGTGTTAAGAGTTCACAATGCTGGGACCAGGGATATAGCTCAGTGCAATAAGTGTCTGCCTGGCAAGCTCAAAGTCCTGAGTTCAATCCCTGGTACCACAAAAAAAAAAAAAAAAAAAAAAAAAAAAAAAAAAAAAAAAAAAAAAAAAAAAAAAAAAAAAAAAAAAAAAAAAAAAAAAAAAAAAAAAAAAAAAAAAAAGAAGTTCATAATGCTAAGTAGCATTGTACCTGAATACTTTAAAATATTTTGAGAAGAAAAACTTCAATATTTGCTCTTTAGAACCAAATAAAGAAAAGGAAACTTGTTTGCAAGGTATATGAAAATACACGTGAAAGACGGATAGATTTGCTTCAAGTGGAAACAACATTGCTTTCTTATTATTTTTTCATATATTTTTAACTGTTGAGATAAATGCATATTTAAGAACCAACATTTAAAATTCCATGTTATACTACAGTTTATATGACTAGGAGTGGTTCTTGAATCACAGCCGAAGCTGAAAAAACAAAACAAAACAAAGCAAAATAAAAAAAGAGTCAAAGCGAACAGGTTCTGAATACGGGCAAACCTCTTCCATACTATCCTTCTGCTGTTTGGAACATGTGTGATTACGAGGGGCATTTGCATGAAGAAAGTGACCCATGTTCACAGCACCGATCAGGTAGAATCCAACAGCGTAATCGTAAGATCAAGGTCTCATGATTTATGTCTCTCATAAATGTGTCACCACCAGAGAAATTGACACAGGCTACATTATCCTCATAAAGGTATGACCTTAAACAATGCAAGATGATTAAAAAACTCTCTTTGCTTCCTACAATGAACTCAGTAATATGTTACTGGAGAAAGTGATTTACTTGAAAAAAATCAAATTAAATTAAATATTCATGAAAGGCTTCAGGTTATTCGAATTGGGGGTGGGGGTGATGCCTTAAATGGTAGACTTTAATTCTTGACAAGTTGCCTATTTTGAAGAATCCTATAAAGATGATGTAACATAGACCATTATCCATACTGTTATTTGGGATGGCTTCTCATGATTAGCTAACTCCTCATATTCTTCTACTAGCATGAATTAATACATGTTTGTTCACAAGAAGCTACAGTCCAAGGGTTACTTTAGTAATAGTGAAGCAAATTTTCAGCACCTTCTCTGCAAAGTTCCTCTGGAAAATCATGCTGGAGCTTTCCACCTAACTGAAAGATTCAGGGTCTACTCTGCCATTCAGAGACAAGGATGCACAAACTTTCAAAACAAAATGTTACTGTAAACAGATAGTGCCTTGTCTGTATGAGGACAAAAATCAAGATAGTTATGTAAGATTTAGATTTTCAAAGTAAAGGGTCATAAGGGAAGTTTAGTAGGTATGTTATTGTTTCTTCTCCTGAACAGGGTACAGAGCAGATTATTAATTAGGAGAGGGCCAAATGAACCCATGGTGTTCAGTTAGTTCTGGAAGACATCACTCATTCATTCTATAAATCTGACTGAATAAACAAATGGAAAAATCTAAGTTAGGTGGCATGAGAGCTTTTCTTATAGGAAAATAGTATAATGGCATCAGATACTTAGTCTCTGCTAGAAACTTAAAGTAGAGAGCAAAATAAGTATTACCTTTTATCTTTAGGCATGTTATAGTCTAAGCAGAACAGGCAGAATAGAAGCTTCATCTACGAATGCATAGGATTGCACTTAAATGTGCAAGATGTAAGGTGTAATAGTTTTCCCAATTGTCTCAGTGCAACATTTCAGAGCCCAATTAGAGGTAGTTGCCATACTCTTTTCATTCTCTAAACTCAAGTTTCTGAGTGTGATCTTTACCCGTGATTTTCAAAAATGCTTCCATCTGGATGTGGTGGTGCATAGCTGCAATCCCAGCACTCTGAGAGGCTAAGGCAGAAGGATAGCAAATTCAAGCCCAGACCAGGAAATTTAGTGTCTTGGACATAAAACAAAACAAGAAGAAAAGGGCTAGGGAAGAAATTCAATACAATAGCCCTTGGTTCAATCCCTAGTATTGGGGAAAAAAAAATGCTTCACACACCAGCAGCCCCAGGATTACTTTGCCTAGGAATTGTTTTTGTGTACAAATTATAAGGCCTGAATAATTTCCTGAATCAGAAATATTGCTTTAATAAGCCTCCCAAGTGATGAGTGCATTAACATTTGAAGACCACCACTGTACAGCTGTGATCCTCAAAAGGCACTGATAAATGATAAATGAACCCTCTTGTGATTTTTTTTCCAATATGTACTGAGTCAGCAAGTAAGCTCGGCACTCTGAATTCTCAGGTACTCCAGGGCACTGCTGGTGGCCTGGGAACGACACGGAACAGGAAAGTTTTAACTGTCCCATTGCACTTGCTGCATGTAACTTGGAGAATTTCAACTTCGTGATAAAGATTGTTCTTCTCTTAACACAGACACAATAAGCTTTCTTCTCAGTATCTATTGGAATCTGCTTTTATGTAATTATTTTGTTGTCTGTATTCTATATTAGCCTTTCAGCTTGCTAAGGACAGGAAATGTCCACCTTCAATCGCCTGACTGAGGAACCTCTTAATAATGGGGTATTATACAATGCTATCCTAATACTTGCAGTGCTTTCCTTGTAGGCTGTCAACATAGGAAGACACTGAAATTCCTTGCAAGAAGCCTCTGTGATGTTTGTTTGTTCATTTTGTATAAGTTCAATCTTTGGCATTCTCTGAGAATTGCTTCCTGCCAGCAATGAATAAACTCGTTAAGTCCATGAGATTGGAATTCTTTAAGCAGAGCCCAATTAAGATCAACATTAATTCTAAATAAGATGGAAATAAAATAAAGCCAACTTTGTTGAGCTGTAGGGGAAATATAGCTAAAGGTGTTCTGTTTGCAGTAGAGATTGTCAGTTCACACAAGAAAACATGATTCTGATGTGTGGAATTTCACATACCATCTTGAGAAGATGAATTTTATTTTATCCATGACAGAAGGGGGAATTTGTTTTAACCTTTGTTCAGAACAATATTGTCAGGATGCTGAATTATTTCTTTTTATGCTACTTCGCCATAGTAAATAACTGAGGTGGATAAAAATTTGTACCAAACAGCTGATGTCATATTCTGAAGAACTCTGGCTGATGAAGTCCTTTCTCCCTTGTACCATTTTTCTCACATATACACAGGAATCACTTCTAAGAGCATAGGGTTGATGTCACATTTGGCAATGTCCAATAGAATTGGTAATCCCAATAGGATTTTAGCTTTACCCCAAAGAAAACCTATTCAATGGACCGAACCATATCTTTGTAGAAGGTAAGTCTCACATTGCAAGAAGCTAGTTGGTTGGAATTTAGAAAAAAAAAAAAAGGTAAAACTAAGTGTTAAGGGTCTGCAGATACATCAAGGCATATAGAGATTCTACTTATTCCAGTTAGTTTTCCATGACACCTGATAGAGATCTCCAAGTTGAAGAGCAATGCCTTAAGTATTACTCAGAGATTAAAATAAGTGAGATTTTTTTCCCCATATGCTACAGAAAGCAGTAGGTAGTACTGCACTTTCATTAGATGCTTAATTATCATACTCTTTCACAAAACATTTTCTCTACAACTTCTACATTCATTTCACTTGGGATCACAGGAGTTAGTCTATTGGAACGATTTTCAGTAAAGTCTGGTTTTAAATTAAGACTGTCTGGCTTCCGCAGATCATGTAGTGGGTAGGAAATCTATTGTGCCATCCTGACCACCAGGACTGTAAATTGATTTGCAGCTCTGACCCTGCGGAGTGTGGGCCTCTTCAGGCAGCTGTCCAGAGACCACAATAAAGAGGGCAATTACCTTGTGCCGTAGCATTCTGGCTTGCACCAAAACATTTCATTTTAAAACAAAACTATGAAGGCATCCTTTGACAAATTTTTATCAGAGTTATCGATGGCTATTGTGCTTTTGGGAAATTATCAGTCAGAGTATGAAAATGAAAGAAAAAAATGGAAAATCTTTACTTTGATCTCTTTCCTTTTATTAGTCTTTAAGTATAAAGATAAGAATGGAAGAGGTAAACTTCCTTCCGCACAGAGTTTCCAAATAAGTTCTGAGGTGTGGAAGACTGTCTTTGTAGAAAGTATATATAAACTTTACTTATGGTTGAGTGTATGAAAACAGTGTCTAATTATGAAACAAAATGATAACATAAACAGATACTGCTTTGTCTCTATGAGGTCAAAAATCAGAATGGTTATTTAAGGTTTACATCTTCAAAGTGATGGATCATAAAGGAAGTTTAGTAGGTATCTTATTGTTTCTCCTCCTGAACAGGGTACAGAGTACATTGTTAATTTGGAGAGGGCCAGATGAACCCATGGTGTTCAGTTAGTTCTGGAAGACATCATTCATTTATTCTATACATCTTAAATAAACAAATGGAAGAATCTCAGTTAGATGCCATGAATACTTGCTGTTGGTGTTTAGAATCCATTTTGAAGTCTTTTACATATCAGAGTACTTTTACAAAAGAAATTATCCAGTCAGTAGGAAAAACCAAGAAAAGCCTAACATCTGCTTACATTTGGGCAGGCCCCATTGATTTATTCTGATGTAAGAAACAATGGGATCTAAATGAAGTATGAGAGGAAAAGAAAAAAATAAAGAAGCAAAGAAAGTTGGGCAACTCCGCCTCTCTGGGAGCCTCTTGTAAGTGTTAATATGAGAAAAGGAAATGGTATTTTCATTTTCATTAAAATTCAAAAGACAGAAAAGTCAGAAAATAAACCAGATTCTCTTGTGGTTAGAAGCAAACAGAAGCAGATGAGTGTATGCGTTGTGCCGGGGGTTCTCTAACACAGCTTTGTCACTTGGTGTGGAAACTCAAGCTTGCAGTGAGGAGAGCAGATCTGGGGATGGGATTAGTTAATGGACATGTAGGACAGACAGTCACTCTGCTAGTTCTGGAAGATCTTTCATTGACTTATTCATTCATTGGCTCATTCATTCATTCATTCATTTGTTCATTCATTCATTCATTCATTCACTCACTCCACAAGTCTATACCAAGAGCCTTTTACATACTTGTGGCATTTGCTACTGCTAAGGCTAGAAAGATGTGGTAGTACTTCATGTGGCTGTAGTCTAAAGGAAGGCACAGATGAAGAAGTAGGGCCAGTGTTGAGGTTTTATATAAAAGGGCTTTGAGCGCGTATATTCAAAAGGTCTGTACTTCCCACTTGGGTGGTCAGGGAAGGCTTTTCCAGGCAGTGCCTAGACATCAAGATTGATACTTGAGGTAGGAATCACACTATAGCACTGTAGAAGGAGAATGGTCAGGAGAACAGAGAGGAGGTGGGGGCTAATAGGATCTGGTGAGTTACCAGCATGCGCAGAAGCCTGGAGGAGAAAGGCTATGCAGCATCTTAAGTATCAACAGACTGTATCATGTGGCTGTGACATCTGCTGGGGAGTAGACGAAGAGAAGGATCTGTGTAAGCTTTGCCAGAAGGCTTGAATTGCATCTGTCAGTCCTAAAGGCTCTACTCTGGATGGGCTGGCAGCCTCTGCACAATACACATTCCATGTTGGAGAAGCCGCACCACACACCACAACACCTCTCACAAGCTCCAAGTCACTGAAGTGATTTATATACATCACTGTTCATTCCAAATGGACAACCAGTTCCCGGATGTAAAGAACGTATTTTGTTAAATGTGTTTCCTCACTATGTGGGGAGTAATCTAATGGCAACCGCTCTATTGAGGACAGCATCAAAGGAAAAGGGAAAACCTTAATCCCTTCAAACGACTATCATGATAGATGATCAGAATAATTGGTTCTTCGAGCAACAAAGCATATTTCAGGGAATTTCTCTGCCCTTCTACTATATTACTACCAAAGTAATTCCAGTTAGCAAAACAATAGCAGTGCAGCAATGTCACTTTTGCCAAATGGCAAGCATTTTCTGTCACATGGAAACTAAGCATGTCAGACATGAGAAGGAAAGGGGACGGGGAAAGGGACCTGAGCTCAGCCTGGGAGCATGCAGTGGATTGAATGGTTGCCCCCGACAGGATGTCTATTCAGAGCCATGATGTCTGAATGTCTTTTTTGATATAGTTAAGCATCTCAACTATTCTGGAATTAGGAAGGCTCTTTAATGCAGTGATGGAAAAGATAGGGATACAGAAAGGTTGCATCGTGACGCAGGAAATGGTGGTTTTACAGTCAGAAGTCAAAGAATATCTAGAGTTACCAGAATCTGGAAGAGACCAGGAAAGATTTATACCTTGATTTCAGAGTACTGGTGTTCAAAATCATAAGAGAAAAATGTATTGTCTTATAAGCCACCCAGCTGATGATACTTCATTATCGCAGCCATAAGAAATTAATGGGAGATGGGCCTGTGAGATAGCTCAGCAGATAAAACCACCTGCTTAGGCAAGCTTAGGCAAGTTTAGGCAAGCATAGGGTCCATGGATCAATCCCCAGCACCTCATGCTGTACCAGCCCTGCCCTGCCCCTCCAGATGGGCTGAGCTGGCAAGAATGCGGCATAGGGTAGTGGTGCACGAAAAAGAAAAGCAAAGAAAAGAAAAAGAAAGAAAGAAAGAAAGAAAGGAGGAAATAAAAGAAAAAAGAAATCAATGGGTGATGGAAGCTATGGGAAGTCCAGGAAGATTTCTGGAAGAAACTGCTTCTGTAAAGTCTCAAAATTAGAGTAACCAGATATAATGAGTAAGATGTGGGGATAAGAGGGTAGGAAAGATGTAGAACTTGAAGGGAAAGGGGCATGGTACTCTAGAATGGTCTGAATATTAAAAGAATGATCATGCAAATAAACTTGTATTTAATAGCTTCCTGGTTGGGTTCATGTGTCCAAAGAGAAAAGGATATACATATGCACATACCTTAGAAAAGAGTTCATCAGAGAAACAGGCTTGAAAAATGTGTACAACTGTCTGCTGTTCACATTTAGAAACCCAACATTTACATGAGCATATCAACAGCCTGCGGAAGTTCTGCAACCTATTTCCACCAGAGTGTCAAGTTTTTCTCTCTCTGGGCATTTGTATGAAAACAAGTTGAACAGTTTCTAGCATATATTTGAGAAAAATTGTCTCAGACTGGGTGACATTGAGAAGCTCTTCTCTTTGTTTATCCATGTGAGAAAGACTGTCAGATGTGATATTCTCATATCTTGGTAAGTTTTTAATTCATGATTCCTTGATGGTTATCAATGCTTCTGTAATTATTTGCAGTGGTGACTGCTGTGGTTTCAGGAGTAAGCTTTTAGTCAGCTCCTTAGAAAGTACAAAAAAACCAAGGCTTCCTACAGGATGGGTTGAAATCAGGACTAACATGGGCAACCGTGAGAGGACCTCAGAGGGATACAGAGGCCAGCTGCAACATTGGCATGTGGTGGATGGGCAGTGATGATGCGTATTTCTGGGAGGACCACTGGTCAGTTCTGGTGCTGATGGCCTGGCCTAGCACCTAAAGCTCCATGCGTTTGCTTTGTAGCAGGCTGATATTTGACTAAGTGCAGTTGGCTTCTGGAGCTATTTCTCTTCTGCCCTTTCACCATCACTGACCTTCCAAATTTGGGCCAACCAGGCAGCCTGTTGAGTGAGGAGCAAGGGCCAGCTGCTTATTGAATCTGGAGACGGTCCCAAACATCTGGCCCAGATTTTTCTAGAATATTGCTTTTTTTTTTTCTCCTCAAGGTAGGCAGAGAAAGATGAACGACTCTCAGGGGAGGAACTATACTGACAAGGTGTGCTTGACTGAAGCGAATCACAAGCTTGCCTTCATCAAGCCAGACATAATTGAAAAGAGGGTTTTATTTTAATAACAAATCCTCTGCTCCCTCCAACCAATCATTAACTGAAACTTACATTTTATGGTAGTAACAAATAGTAAAACAAATGATGCTTAGCACCTCAAGGTAACTCATGAGCGTTTCTAGACCACGGGTCCTCATTCAGTTCACATAATTTCTTCTCTAACAAGTATTCGAAGTGATTACATTTTGATCTCTCTCTCTCTCTCTCTCTCTCTCTCTCTCTCTCTCTCTCTCTCTCTCTGTCTCTCTGTCTCTCTCTCTCTCTCTCTCTCTCTCTCTCTCTCTGTCCTTTAGATTTATGCTTGTTTGTTTTACAGATTAACCCTGATGTTAGAGTATCTATAAATCTTTTGGTAGGTAAAGGACCGATTAAATGATCTGTATGCAAATGATATACTTGCCTGCCTTAAAAATTTAAGATTGACTTTGAGCTGACCCCATTCTTTAGCCCTCAGCAGAGATCCATGAGAGGATATTTATAACACCTGCAGACATTGTGTATGGCACCGGAGGGAGTTTCCCTCAACAGTAGATGAATAGCAGAAACATGGGCAGACTAAAATGTCGCAGATACATGTAAAAAGCAGAATGAAACTGACTTACCTGGCTGGATCTTACTGTAGCCCTCTATGCTTTCTTCTCAGATACCTAAAAATGCTATCATTTTTTGTCAAAATAAACAATATAAACTGAAAAGACACAGAGAATACAAATTCACATACAAGTTGAATCTTCAAAAGCTTATGGTACAAATTTTTTCTTTATTTTTTTTAACTGTAGCAGAATTTTGAGGCCAACTTAAATAATATTTATAGGCCCTTTCTCCCACCTGGGTGCAAACCACAACTTATTCATGTTGGAAATTCATATGCTTGAAAACACACATAGTATTTCATGTCAGTTTTCAGCATTAGCAGAAACTTTGTTTTATTTTTTGAAACTCTTCACATTAACTGAGAAATTAGAAGAGGCAGAGCAGAACATTGACCTGGGATGAAATATAGATACATTTTATGCTTCTCTAAAATTTTACTGAAGTTATTAAAAATAAGTCCAGTTTGCTTAAAAATGACAGAGAAACCCAAAGGATAGAATTGCATCAGATTAGCATTTTTATTCCTATCCTACAACAAACATATTTCATTCCAAACCTCAGCAATGTCTTGGACCACACTATTTCATAGTTACATTTTGTAGTGTCTAGTTTTTATTTCCACAATAGCGTGTTAACTGTCCCGTGCTCTTCATGAGAATGTTGAAAATAGTTACATTACTGAGAAAATAGTTGGAGACTACATCCTCTGGGTCCTGTGTTACGTTTTTCCCCTAAAATTTTTGCATTCATTGCCTGATGGTAGAGCAACCGGATGGGTTAAGCTTGAGCTGTTCTCCTTTTAGGCCATTGTGGAATAATTCTTGGGTAGCTGTGCCATGCAAAAAACCACACTGACTCAATTTAGCTGGAGATTCACACTCATACTGCACATTAATTAATCTGACATGCCTACAGATTGAGTTATTGAGCATCATGTCTTAGGTCTGGAATGCTCCCCGAAAGGCTCATTTGAAGCCTTAGTCTTTGATGAAGCCATGCACAGAGGGGGAGTTCTGGGGGACGTGAGTGAACCATGTGAGCTCCAACTGTACCAATGGATTAAGCCACAGATGGCTTTATGTTTTAATGGGGGGTGGGAGATGATAGAAATTTAACTGAAGAGCGTGAATTTGAGGACTGCGTCTTGCTCCTGCCCCCTTCAGTTCTCCCAACCTCCCCGCCCCCTTTTAGACTCTATGAGAATAGTTCTGCTTTAGCACAAAGCATGAAGTGAAACCTTGAAACTGTGGATAGAAATAATCATTTTGTCTGTTAGATTGTTCAACTCAAGCATTCTACCACACCAACACACTGGATAGCCAACTGTGGAATGCTTGCTATTTTCTGAGTCTTCAGTCCAGAAAGTGGGCTTCCTCCATCGTCTTCCAATGCAACATAAATGCTTTCTAACGTGTCTTCATGCAGACACCCCACAAGGTGACGTGTCTTCTTTCTCCTTGCTAATGTTCCCTAGCTTGCTCAATCACAGATGTGTTCTTAGGGCATTTGTTCAGAGCAACCTTACACCTGACTGCTCCTAAGTGTGATGGATTTGCTTTAGCTGGAAAATCCAGAATCTGATCAGTAGTTTTCTCATGGTGTGCACAATGCACACACAGCTGGATGGCTGATGCTATATATTCCACACAAAAACTCACCAAGACCAAATAGGAGAATTCATTGTGTCTCATGTAGTAGTAGTAGTAGTAGTAGTAGTAGTAGTAGTAGTAGTAGTAGTAGTAGTTGTAGTACTACAACAACAACAACTACTACTACTACTACTAATGATAATAATAATAATAATAATAATAATAATAATAATGGGATATACTGCTGAAAAGAAGAGTCTGTGCTGAGGACTATAGCATTATTTAAAAATCTTACACTATGTATCAATATCATACTGGAATTTTCATCTTTTTTTGATTGCTGTTGGTTCTCATGTAAGCCCATCATAATGGACCAGGAAAATACACTGCTCTGACTGGCCTAGAGGAGTTTGAAGAAAAAATGTGGCCTAACCTCCTTCAGGTTCAGAGTCAGAGCTTGTGGAGGGTGACTAGAGCATCAGGCCTCACAGATCAGCTCATAGCTGAATGTGCACTCGCTAGTGGCGGTCAGCGGGAGGAAACAGGTCCCAGCGAATGTAACCTGGAGGCAGCAGAGGTGCCCCATTCCCTTGCCTTCTCTCTTTGGCTCTTCTCCTACATTCGGCTTCTTGGATGTCAGGAAATGAGCAGCTGTCCCTCACTCTGCCTTTCCGCCTTGGTGTTACTTCTTTGGAGCCAGCCAGCCATAGACTGACCCCTCTAGAATCATCAGCCAAAATCAACCCTTGCTCTGTTAATTTGTGTACTTAAGGTATTTTGTCACAAAGAAGAGCAGAATGAGCATACAGTTCATTCCTTTATCTAGCATGGAGTTCATCAAGGCCACATGGAGCAAAAGCTGGGGAAAATGGGAACTGCTGAGCCAAACGCACGGGAATGTTATAAATCTTTACTGGAGGAGATTTGAGTAGCAGTGACTGAAAGCTGGAACAAAGGGCATGTGAGGATCACAGCACAGAGCTACAGGTGAAGAGAGTGTTCTGGTCATGTCTACCTCTGCCTGGGTTGCTCTTCAGGAAGGCAGGAATACCTTGGAACTATCAGAGGTGTGGGCAAGAGAAATACCAGAAACGTTCAGGGGACTTTTACAAAGATTTGTGGAATCTTAACACATTATTACATGACTAAAATATAATAATGGGAAGCCAGTGCTTTCTACTGACAAGTGAAGATGATTTACAAAATAAAACAGGCTTAGTGGCAGCAGGAATAAGTAAATTAGTTTCCTTCTGATGAGACAGCTCTCTGTCTCTGTCTCTGTCATCTCTGTGTCTCTGTCTCTGTATCTGTGTCTGTGTCTCCTCTCTCTCTCTCTCTCTCTCTCTCTCTCTCTCTCTCTCTCTCTCTCTCTCTCTTTCTCTCTGGTGGTACCAGGGATCAAACTCAGGACCTTGTGCTTCCCAGGCAAGCACTTATTCCACTGAGCTATCTCCCTGGCCTTTTCTTCATCTTTTCCTGGTAACTTTCTTAGTTATTGCTGCATCTCAACCTTAAAAAGCCCCCTCTGGAAACCCATTTAACTAAGAGCCCCTTTATATAACTTCATAACATTACTTCTTGCATAATGTTTATTACCTTTTCAGTCTTATTTTTATTCATGTCACTGCTTGCTAATTATTTGTCTTCTCCATTTCAATGCAAACTTCCTAAGGCAAAGTTTACCTGCCTGGTTCAGCATGTGGTACACATGGCATGCACAGTAGATATTGATGTGATAAATCCATTTATAAATATAAACTCTCTGTTAAGTGCTACTGTGTTTTTCTAAGAAAGCTTATGTTGCCTATTTTTAAAGGTGTTTGAAAGTGGGCGTGGAGTTGGTAGCATCAAGGGAAGAGCCGGCATGCTCACCCCAGCATGAGGAGTGAAAGTTGCCTCCAGCCTTAGCCTCCAGAGAACTGGTAAGAAATTACTGGGTTTTTCTTCTTGGCCATGTCATTGTGCTTGAGAGGATTTGTTTTGAAGGTTTACAGGTTCCCTGTAAAGACATTTGAGCAAGAACAGAGTGACTGTCACTGCCCTGACAGCATACACCCACTGCGTCTCACTTACACTGGCTTTAGACTTTGCTTGTGATGCCTGTTTGGTGATGTGCTCTGTGGGCAAGTAAACTAAACAATTTGTCAATGAAAGTGACTTTCCTGCCATCTTTAGCAAAAATACCCACCCTCACATTTCTAACTTTTGGCTAAGTACTTTTTAAATGTACAATAAAGATAAATTGCTAGCAACACTCAAGTCTAAGTTTTGACCAAGTGAAACAAACATAAAATTACCAGGGCAAATTTCTTAAGATTCTAACCACTCTCAATTTTGAACTTTCATTTTTCTTGTTTTTCATGGCAACTTCATTAGATCCATAATTGATGGTCTTACTATTTTCAGTATGTCTTAGTTACTCTTCTCTTGTTGCTGAGACAAACACCTGACACTCAAAATGAGAAAAGGAACGGTTTATTTAGCTCACAGTTACTGGAGGTTTCAGTCCATATTCAGCTGGCTCCAAGGCAGAGTGGCACATGGCAGAGGGCAACCTTCCATAGTGTCAGCTAAGAGCAAGAGGCTGGGAGAGAGCTAGCAGCTGCTCAAGCAGCCAACTTCTCTTCCTACCTTACATTGAAATGCAGATCACCTTCCCCAGGGGAGAGGCAGCACCCATTTCCACAATAATCAATTACAAAAATTCCAGAAGCTGCCCCATGACTGCATTAGGCTTCTGAGGACACGTATACCCAAACCATAACACAGTGGAACAGAACTTAGCAAACACTTCTAAGGTACCAGTTCAGTTTACACAAGTATGTGAAACTTATGGAAACTTGTTGCCTCTCTTTCTCATCAAATGTTCATAAAGACAGTAAAAATCAGTGCCCACAGACAAGATTTCTACTCATAATGGGGCAATCTGAGCATGTGATAGAATTATTGCAATGTGGAGTCCAATCTGTTTAATACTTTTTACCAATCGCTAAATATTTAAAGATTCTGTAGAAAATATGGAAGGGAGCTAAAAAGAGGATAAGATGGGCACCATATCTGAAAATTGATCAATATTTTAAAGATAATGGCTGAATTAAAGATTAGAGAATATAAGGGCTTGGGCTTGAGAATTTTCTCTTAATGACTCATGTATTGTCAAAGTAATACTTGTACGAAGGAATTGATGTTTTATCAGATGGTTTGATAAAGGTGAATTATAAAATCTCTTGTCTCATTGTCTTCCAGTCTAGTTTCAAATGTTTGTTTCTAAAAGAAGTAATCATTGTGACTTTAATAAAATCATGCATCAGAAAGTAAAAAAAAAAAAAAAAAAAAAAGTTCCACACTCACTATAATAAATAAAGTATGTATTTCTTTTAAATCTGAGACTTTCACTTCTATTATTATATGATTTAAGTCGAAATAAATGGTCTGGGTGAAGCTCTAAAAATTATTGCTGTCTTATGCCAAATACCAGGTCATTAGGATGGTAGATGTGATGATATGAAAGTGATTTGGTTAACTTGTGACCGGTCTGACAAGACATTTCATTTCACATCATTTGGTTTTACAGACAAAATATACCATTGGGATGAAATCAGATTTACTTTGACAATCTGTGGGAGAGGGAAAGATTTGTGAGAGGATGGCATTATCATAATTCAGAGATTAGAAAAAAAAACATACACTCACAAGGATCCAATATATGCAGTACTGAGAAACTGTAAAACTTGATTACTACAAAGGTACATTGGGATATTAATTAAAAATAAGACTGACATTTGAAGCACATTTCAGATTTCATGGCAAATTTCATCATTCTAAATATAGTTTCAGATTAATTATGACACATTCGGTGTTACGCTATTTTAGAATTCAAAACATTTCCATCTTGGAATGGTTGCAGCAAATTAGATATTTGATGAAGGCTGCTTAGAAAGGGGCCTGGATTTAATATTCCGAGTCTCCCGTTCTGCCTTTAGCTTTTCTCTTCTGTGCAGGTTAAGTTGGGAAAATTATGCAAGGTGATGGTGTTTTGAGTGCAAATGGGATTTGACATTTTGAGTGTAAATAAGAATGGTTTGTCTGCTTGCACTGCAAGTCACTCATTGCCAGTGGTTGAAATAAAGTCAAAACCATAGAAATATGGGTCTTTGCTTGCACAGACACCAAGGAATTTCATATTCAGTTACTGCACTGAATGTTATTTTGCTCCTTTCTTTTCCAATTTATTGCCTCATTACAAGGATTGATTAATGATGCTTCTTCTCAATGTCTATTATGCACATACTTTTCAGTTATGGTTTAGAGCTGAAAACATAACTTTTAACATTCCCTTAGAGGTTGTTAAGGTAGGCTTTTTTTATTCTTCTTAGGGTACATAATGTTTGGGAAATTAAGTGCTCTTTTTTATTTCTTATTTTCCTAATGGTTTCACAGAAGTGCAGAACAAAGTATGTGGACTCCAGTCAAGATTTTTCCCCAACCTTAAACCAAGAGAGAAATAGTGAGGCCGAGAAGAAGGTACCAATGGAGATAGGGAATTCTGACAGCCCTGAGCTCAAAGGAATGCTTGCATCCCAGAATGCTGAGTATCTGAGGGCTGCTCAGCCTTCTTGGCTGCTTGTACAGAAAGGGAGGATGAAGCCCGGAGAGGAGGACTTCAGGAAGTTCACCTCGCTCCCTGGCCACAGAGCCGGCCCTGTGACAGAGATGAAACTGGATGAGTTAAGTGTGGCTTTTCACCGCTTCGGCTTTCATTTCCTTCATTTATGGAATCTGGTAGCTAGAAGAGATAACTTCTAATATTGCCACAGCTAATGTGTCAAGAATTGGAGTGGCGATCCTATTTCTCCTTTTCTCCTGCAAGTTCCTTAAACCCTAAGTGGCACATTAGCGTCTGTGAGACAGAAATTACTTAATTGTTCTAACATGGTTGATGAGTGGCTGTCTTGTACCAAGAAGCAGGTTATGGACAGACAAGGCCGAACTGCTCTCTGTTCTCATGAAGCAGAGCATCCAGGTATTTCTTTCTTTCTTTCTTTTTTTTCCAAAAAGTATGTATTGAGTGATTCTTGTCTTGAGACAAGGCGATAGGTGTTGGGTAGAATTAGAAAATATTACTGTAGGGCTGGAGAGATAGCTCAGGGACTTAAGCACCTACCTGGTAAGAGCAAAGACCTGGGTTCAATCCCTGGCACCACATGCCTCACCAGCCCCAGAATCCAGAGAGCTCAGTGTGTATGGTGGCGCACACCTGTAACCCTAGTGCTGGGGAGGGTGAGAAAAAAGGATCACTATGAGTTTGAGCTGTGTAGTGAGGCCCTGTCCCAAATAAAGAACAAATAAATAAATGATTAAAAATATTTTTAAAAGAGAAATATTACTGTAGTGGAGTTAGTTGACCAAGAAAGCCAAAAAGCAAGCAGCTTTGCAATAGCAATAAGTATTACAAATGAAACGAACATGAAAATAAGAGAATAATTAGATGGAGTTTGGTCCTTCCCTTAGTTCTTATAAAGATGCTCCCTTATACAAGTGACATTTAAGATAAACCTTAAAGGATAAAAAAGAAGCTAAGTATGTAGACCAGAAAGAAAGAACCTAAATGGGTCGAGTAATAAAATAAGTGTGGCCGCTCATAAGATGAGGTGGCTGGTGGGGTGCCAGTCAAAACCAGACACATAAGGCCTTCAGGGTTTGGTTATGCTGAGTTCTATCAAAAGCAACTAAAAATCTCTTGGTAAAAATGATGGGGCAAGGGTGGGGACTTGGTCAAGCTGTCCTGTGGGCATCTCTCTCACCACTTGAAGGGACATCAAGCCGAGGGCCAAGGAGGGAGAGGCCAGGCACCACCTGTGGCCCAGTCACAAAGGCAAGAAAGCACAGTAGCTTGACCTACAGTGCAGGCAGGGAAGTGGGGAGGTGAAACCGTTGAGGCGGTATTTTGAAGTTAGAGTGACCAAAATTTGCCAGTAAATTGTGTTAGGAAGCACGACCCTTGTGGATGAGCTGTGTCATTAGAAAGTTCATATGTTGAAGTCATAGCCCCCAGTGCTTTGTGATGGGACTGTTCTTAGAGACAGATGTTATAAGAAACAGCTAAATTAAATGAGGGCATAAAGGGAGCTCTAACTCAGCATTATGGATGTCCTCGTACAGAGAGAAAATTAGGATACAGACACACATGGAAACGTGAGGAGAGGACAGCCAATGGCAAGTCAAGCAAAGCAGCCTCAGGTTAGGCTGACGCCGCAGTTTCAGCCTCCTAGCCTCCAGAACGGTGAAAACATTAATTGCTGTTCTCTAAGTACTTCAGTGCTATATTTTGTTATGATATCTCTAGTGGTGCAATAAACACTTAATTTAAGGGGAAAAAAAGGTGAAGTTCAATTTGAGAATTTAGGGGAAAAAAAGTAAAGCCCGATTTAACGCCAGTACAGGGGACATATTTTCAGAGCAGGCCATTAGCAATTGCGTTTTGTACACGTTCGATTTGAGATATTTAGTAAAGCAACAGAACAGAGCTGTCAAGTCATCAGTGAGCATGGGCTTCTACAGGTAAGGGAGATGAGTTCAGCTGGAGAAAAGTAAATACGGTGTCACTGCCCAAGGGTATGTGGATAGACCAAGTCTCTGGGCAGAAAAATAACAGAAGCAATGGCTTAATTCTGAGCCCGTATTTGAAAGTCGTAAGAGCAAATCTCATAGGAAAATCTGCCAAGAACACTTTAAGAAGGAAAAAGGAATAAAGGACATCATGATGTCAGAAGCTACTCAAGGAGAGAATTTCTTGGCAATGAGGGGCTCCAACAGTTTCTAAAGCCCCCATGGGACCATGGAGATGAAAGAAAAATATCTGGTCTATGGGTCACACAGTGTTGGGCAGTGAGTGATTTTAAAGAATAGAAGATTCGTGTGAAATTTTAGAGGGGTAAGACATTCTGGCGTGCATTGAGTTATGCCGTGGAAATTAGGAGCTGGAGATAAAGCTTTTGAACAAATGGGCTGAAAGGAGAGCAAGACTTCAGAAGGAGCTCAGAGAAGGTTTATTTTCCTTTTTAAAGATGAAGGGTGTTATACACTATGTATGTGCTAAAGCAAATGGCGTGGGGGACATGTTTTAAAATACAGAAGAGGGAACTGAGAGAAATGACCCAGAGACGTTAAAAATGTTTGGAGCCAGGAGCACAAAGAATGCCTTAGCACACAGTCTGTGACCAGCGGCTCAGCTCAGAGCTCATTCCACTGCACCGGCCATCTTTCTGCAGCTGAGATATGGAGGTGACATTGGTGTGTGCATGAATCCTCATTTCAGGAGGAAAGTGCCAGGCTTATCCTGAGGGTGGGAGACTGATATCCCTTTGCTTTGTCACAGTGTCATATTTTACTCCGCAGTTCAGTTCAGTGTATGAGTTCAGCTCTGTGTCAGTGGGTCGCCATCTCCTTAGCAAGGCTCCTGTGCTGCCGAACATAAGCTTCAAAACAGCGTGCATCCTTTTCTCCCATTACTTGCCTCATTTAAAGACATAAGGGCAGCCAAAAAGCCCAGAGAGAAAAGACGCAAAATCTGGACACCCTGGCGGGAAATGTAGGTACTGCAGAGGGGATAAGCTCTAAGGAACTTCTCTTTGTCCATACTGGTTTGTCCATGAAGATGCTTGGGTAGGAGCGAAGAGTCCAGGTGATACAGGAGAGACGTGGAGCGGGCTCACCAATTTACTTCACACCCAGTTGTCTATCACTTTCTGAATATAAAACAGAAATGAATTTAGGAGAAAGAACCTCAGCAACAGTGTCTCGATCACAGAGCCAACCCGTACAGAACAGAAATATGCACAGCCATATTGGAGAAGAATTCTCCTCTGGGCTCCTCCACAGGCACGGACCCTCTGCTCCTCAAAAGCATCTCCTCTGTTAATGAACACTAGGGAATATCTGTGGAGAAAAGCAGCAATCCCTAGCCTGCTTCGAGGAATTTGACTTTTTAGAGAGCCACTTCTTTTTCTAGGAATTTTATCTCAAAGATACAAGCCATCACAAGAAAAACAGAAAAAAAATGGCCTGCCTAAGATTTTTCACTGTGACATTTATATGAACAAAATATTGCTAATCATATAAATGCCCGATCATAGAAGATCACTCAATAAATGATGAGACACTCACACGATATAATACAGAACAGTTTTTAAAGGAATGAAGAAGAGCTCTATGAACTGATACTGATTTATGAGATATACTGATCAGTGAAGAAGATAATGGAGAAAAAGTGCACATCGCCTATTACCTTGCATTATTTTAAAGAAAATAAATATATTTACATTTATTTTTAATATTGTAAAGTTCTCCCCCCCCCCCGCCTCAGGAGCTACAAAAGCATGATGGACCCAATACAAAATCAAAATGACTATCTGTAAGAGGTCAGTGGGAGCAAGAGAAAAGGCACTGGCCTGAGAGTGAGATCTGTTATTGTTATGATTATTTTGCATTATTTACTTAGTTAGCTCAACTCTTAATTTTTCTCAGCACATGTTTGCAGCACACAATGACTGGATTCCTCACTGAGACTTGGCTCGTGTGTACGACGTGGCTCTAGTCTTTTTCTGATTCCTCCCACAGCCCCCTCTCTTGGTCCACGTCCCACCTTCAAATGATCTTTTTCCTTATTTCTTGTTATCTATGGTTTATTTTGCTCTTTATTTATATTTTGGAATTTTCATAAAAGCAACACCATGTGGTACTTAAACTTATGTCTCTCATTTATTTCTCTTAACAATTTGGCCTCACAGTGCATCTATTTTCCTGTGGTGTTTCCAGTTTATCCTTTTTTTGTGTGTGCCAGAGTAGCACCCCAGTGTGTGCAAATACCAGCTTTCTCTATCCATGCTTCTGTTGATGGGTATGTAAGCTGCTTCCAAGGCTGAGTTGTAATGAGTTGTGCTGCTATGAACATGGGTACGTATGTATCACTATAAAATGATCTTTTTAACTGTTTTGGGAACATTTCAAAAAGCAAATAGCTGAGTCAGATAGAATTTCTATTTTAGGGACAGCCAAATAGCGCCATAGATTAAAGTGCCTGCTTAGGCAGATGCAGGGGCCGGGGCCTTCTATGCCACTTCCGCCCCCAGGCGGAAGGAATGTTGAGATAGTGGTTGAAACTGAGAGTTTCAAGCAAGTGCCTGTAATCCCAACACTTGGGAGGCTGAAAACAAGAGGATCTCTACAAGTCCATTCTGTGTAGTGTGAACCTGCAGACCCTGTACTAAATACATAAAGAATTTCTTTCTTTTCTTTTTTTTTTTTTTTTGATTTTTTTTTTTTTGCTATCAGCTTTATTTTTTATTGTTTAAATTTAACAATGGTTATATTACATATTTTCATCATCAGATCAGTTTAGATTAATACATATAGGTATATAAGGTTGATCAAACAAACATTTACCCTTCTAAATCAGCATTACTTTTTTTTTTTCTTTTCCCCTTTCTTTTCTTTGAAAGTTGACATATTGCATATTGTCCTCACAATCATTCTACAGAGTACAGTGTGTGCGCATGCATGAAACACAGAGCTAGATTGGTGAGATGAGCTTTAGGAGGCTTAGATTCAATAGCCTCCAACATCACAAGCTTCCCTGGGGGCTCACTACAATTGCAGAACATTTGACTGTGTATGTATCTGCTTCCTCTTAGTCCAAAGAGAAATATATTGTTTTCCTTTTTTTTTTTTTTTTTCCTAAGTAACATCAATAGGGAGGTGGGTCATGCCCACACACAAAAAAAGAATTTCTAACTTAAGTTGGTCTTATGTACTTCCCAACTGATTCCATAGTAGTTATACTAGTTATTATTTTCACCAGCAGTGTAGGATTCCTTTTTCCCTGCATCCAGAAAGAGTGGCTACCATCAGAAACCAAATAATCACAAGAGTGAGATGTATTTGAGAATAACTTTTCATTTAGCTCTGAGATTTAAATGATGTAGGTAACTAAAATTTCATAAATAAAGATTTCAAGAAGAGGAAACCCTGTGTGTAAGTCAGGTTTCTGTTGCTGTAGGTCTTTGGAGGACACGTCCTATACAAAAGGTAGTGTCCTTGAATTCAATCCAGTAGGTGGGGACCAACAAGATAGCTCAGCAGATTAAGTGCCTGCTTAGGTGAGCACAGAGACTAGGGTTCCATCCCTGGCACCACATGCAGTGCCAGCTCTGCCCCCAGGTGAGTCTGAGCTGTTAAGTGAAACCCTGTACCAAATACATTTTTTTAAAGCTTATATTGAATCCAGTAGAGGGCAGGTAAACATCAACATATGTTAGGTAGGCAACATGTTTACACTGTTAACAACAAAGAATTAAGAAATTTTTAACAGATTATCTGGCTGTGGTTTTTGTTTTCAGAGGGTCTATAAGGAGGGCAAAAGGACAGAGGGAATGTTGGGCTTTCCTTCATTTGTTTTTGTTATTGGTTTCAGCATAATATAAAATTGCTGCATATTATGCAAAAATAAAATAAGGAAATACCTTGATATTTATGGGAAGTAGTGTTTTCACAGCCAAAAAAAGGTTGATGGAATACTGAGATGGAAAAGGCTGGGGAATTATCTCAGTGGTCTAAGCACCTGTCTGGCAAGTGCAAGGATTGAGGTTTTAGCCCCAGTACTGCATGCCGAGCTGGCCACTGAGACCAGGAGTGGTGGTGCGCGCCTGTAATCCCAAAGCTGGGGAAGCTGAGACAGGAGGATCACTGTGAGTCTGAGTTGGATAGCAAGACCTTGTAACAAATAAATAAATAAGATATTTTTAAAAAATTGAGATGGGAATGCTGGATATAGTGACACCTGCTTGTCATCCAGAATTCTAGAAGACTGGAGAAGGATACTTGCAATTCAAGCTCACTCTAGGTAACTCCAGGACTTAGTGAGACTCTATCCCTCAAAATAAATGAATAAATGAATAAACAAATAGATAAGAAAAGGGATAGAGATGTAGCTCAGTGTGAAGATCCTGAGTTCAGTTCCCAGTACTGCAAAAAAGAAAAGTGTGGGGACAGAAAAGAAACTTTTGGTACTAACCAAGCGCAAGCAATTAGACATCTTGGTACATAGTTTCAAATGTCCCTAAAAATGGTCATGCTGTTGAATCTTTTAAAGTCTGGCAAATTTCTTCACTGGATTCTCTACAGCAGTGCTTCTCAACCTTTCTAATGCTGTGACCCCTCAATACACTTCCTCATGTTGCGGTGACCCCAAACCAAAAAATAATTTTGGTGGCTACTTCAAATTACTAATTCCAATAAATAACATTTCACCATGTCATAGCATGGTTTTAAATATGTATTTTCCGATGGCTTTAGGTGACCCCTGTGTTTTGGTCATTCGACCCCCACCGGGATTGCGACCCACACACAGGTTGAGAACCGCCGCTGCTGTACATTAACACATTTTATTCATGTCTTGTTAATGTGCAGGAGTTATTTGTTTTGAATCAATCATTGGTTCTTAGCAGGTACATTAGCATGAGTTTGCTCCATTTTTTAAATTTGTCCTTTACTTCTATATGAGTGTTTAACTAGAGGAACAGATATAACACAAGATGTACAAACACATAAGAAATTGGCATATGATGGTCAGTTACAGAGTCAGATGAGGAAGTGTGCAGAGGATGTCTGCCCAGTGGAGACTGAAGCATTCTGTTCAAGGTGTGGAGCTTACTGAAGTGACCATGCAAGTCTGCATCGGGAGACTGATGGGTGATTGAAGGCTGAAGGATCTGAGGTGGAAGCTGGAGTCTGTGCTAGAAGCCAGGAGAGGATGTTCAAGCTGAAGGAGAAGACTAGAACTTCTCTGAAGAACAGAAGCAAATCTATTCTTACTTTTCCCTTGTACCATCAAAATGATGAGCTGCTATAGAGTGGGTCTTCTATACCCTAGGATGTAGAGTTGCTGAATCTGCTTAGCGAAGACTCTAAATTTTTCAAGATGACATCATCAACCAACTATTACAAATTAATTGATGGATTTTTTTGCATACATTAAATGTTAAAATTTTTATGTAGTCATGGTTTTCCATGTTTTACTTCACGGATTGTGTGGAAAAAGAAATCTAGGCCCTGTGCTAATTCGAGGACAGTGAGGAGGTGGGAGTGCTTTAGTGAGTCTGAAGGCACCATAAAAGTGTGGGTGTGGTTACAAAACACCAAGGCTCTGTTACCTTCTAAATTTACATTGGTTTCATGCCCACGGGCCAATATTTTCTTCTTTCTGTCTAGTCATGTGTATGGAATATTTCCTTTGTGTCTCCGATGTCTAGAATACCTCTCTTCTTCCCCTCTGCTTATGTGAAAGCTATAGGCAAGGACATAAATATGAAGTAACTCCATTTCTACTTACTTGCCATAACAGCGAAATGAAATGTGCATATGAGCATGATCAATGCCACAAAAAAGACAAGAGATACATTCTGAGGAATGATCTCTTTCAGCTGAGAGGGGCAGGAAATGCCTTGAGGAAAGGAAAGCATTTAATTTTTATCTCTGATTCTAGGTAAGATTTGAGAGTACATAAAAGAGTGCACACACAGCAGGTGCAACAACAGACCAAGGAAAGTGCAAAAAGCAGGCGAAAGAAACTTTGAGAAGTGAAGCTGGCCTGAGAAGCCAACTATATACACCAGAACAGATACCTGTTTGCGGGTCTTGGGCCCTGATTGAGCCAGTCAGACTTTTCTTTAGCGTGGATAGCCATGACAGGAAGGAGACATTGGCAGTGGGCAGAATGAAGTTTGTTCATGCATAACGCCAGGGTTCACCGCTCTGTGGATTTCTTTATAACCCCTTTCCTCTTACATTATAGCCGCTGGCTCCAGCCTGTCCCTAATTTTCTCAGGTAATGCTGGATCAGGGAGAGCTGCACTGTGCCAACATGGTGGCAGTCTGGTTATATCCAAACTGCAGGCTGCCGCTCAGTTTTCCATCTCACTAAGTTAGTAGTCTCTCTGTTGCAAGATAAAGTAAGTAGCACTCTGCACCCTCTCTCCTGTGCCACTTAGCCACCTGAGCCCCAAACCAAGCAATAACACTGCTCTACCTCTAGTTTTGGGGGTAGCCAGTAAAAATGATCCCGAAGAGATTTCCTGTTATTAAAAAGAAATATAATTCTCTTGATCTGTAAGACAAAATTGTCCCCTTTTTCAGAACACTCAATAGAGTTGGTCAATGTGACAGCCTCCTTTCTCATCCCCCAAGGTAATTGTATCAACTTGACATTGTGGCCTAGGGGCAGAGGGCTGGGAGCGAGTAATGGGATTTAAACTTCAATTCTTTTTAGCTGTTGGCTAGGATTAATGGGTGGAGATAAATAGAACCCCTTTGCTATTTTTATAAATCCCAGCTTTGATGTAGGTTTAGATTTGCGATGTCTAAAATTTCTCCAGAGGTGACATATAAAAACTGTTAGAGGAAAGGAGCAGAAACTGTACCTTTCATTAAGGAATCTGTCTCAGTTCTTGTCCTAGACAGCACTTGGCGAAATTATGTCCTTAACATTTTATTATTGCTGATTACTCTGTATTGCTTCTTGAGCATTTGTCAACAAATTACTCCAATAAAAGTACTTGCAATAAATCCCACAAGTCCTGTAGATTCATTGCATTACAGGTATGAGTTTCCTTAGAGATAGTGCAGGTTGGTGGTTCAGTGACTTTGTAATTTAAAGTCTAACTGGTAGAAGGAAGAAAACAGACTCATCTCAAATTAATGACTTACAGGCATGATTGTGACGATGTGAGGTTTTTGTGACTCTTTTGTTCCTATCGCGTTTCTGTGTTCATCAGAGTGTGTTGAAACTGCAGAAAGAATAACTGGGTCTGAGAACTATCTTAAATCAGGGACTGTTGGAGAAACTGTGTTTGTTGATGTCAGAGAGGAAAAAGCATAGAAGACACATACTAAAAGTATGCAAATACTGGAAGGGAATATTGGTAAGAGAAAACAGACTGATATTTCCAGCAGGGCTGAACCATAAGCCTTGGAGGGAATTGACAAGGGTATAAGCTTGAGTTTAATTAAAAAATAAATTTTGTATCACTCTTGAGCAATGGAATAGATTGCCCAACACAAAAGTTATCCAAGATGAGTCTGACTATTTCTGTTCTGAGGCTAAAATCTGTTAATCTCCAACATGGCTTGTCCATCAAAAAAGAATTTATTTGTTAACTCATTCTCAATTTCTTCATTCGAGTATAAATTTGTGTGGGGAAAGATACTGCGAGATGTTGTGGAAACAATGATGAACAATAGACATTGAACAATAGGCATCACCATCTGGTAGGGACAGGGACAATGAGCAAATAGTCACACACTGAGTGCATGATGCTAAATTGGATGTGTTGTGAGGGAAGAAATGTGGTCCCTTGTACGCTTATGAAAAAGGATCTTTCCTACTTGGTTGTGTTAGGGTGGATTGGGGGTTATGAAGAAAGCCTTCTGTGGATTCAGTGCTGGAGTGGAAGGTGAATAAATTCAACACAGGGAGGGGGTAGAAGAAGAGAAAAAAACGAAAGGGTTTCCAAGCAGAGTAAGAAACATATGAGAATCCTTGGGGAAGGGGAGAGAGCAGGATGATTTTCCCAGTGTTCCCTGATCCTAAGCATGGTCTGAGAGGTTTGTTGCTTTGCTTTGTTTTTCTTTGTTCTGAGAGAGGGTCTCATTAAGTAGCTCATGTTGGCCTTAAACTTACTGTATAGCTCAGGCTGGCCTTTACCTTGCCGTGATCCTCCTGCCTCAGTCTCCCAAGTTCTGAGATTACAGGTGTGTGTGCCACCACACTTGACTCGACCTGAGGGATTTTAGTATACCATTTCCTAGGGCCTTTCTGTTAAAGTGTGATCCATTGGTCTTGGAAATGCTAAGTTATCAAATAACTTCAGGGATTTTTATCAGTATAGAAGTTTCCAATGCAGTGTTAGAAGATACAAGCAAAAGCCGAGGTAGATAGATGTATCATAAAGATTGTAGGGGTATGAAGTAAGAGTTTGTGTTTGCCCTGAGAACAACAGTAGTTTTGTAGAATTTGTAATTAAAAATTGAGGGAAGAACCAAGGAGATAGTTCAGAGGAATAAACGCCTGCCTGACATGCACAAGGTCCTGAATTCAATCCCACGTTTTTTAAAAAAGCAAAAATGGAAAGGATTCTTTCTTAAGGGTTCAATTTTAAAACCCCAAATCTAGTGTGTGCAGGCAGGGTAAGTGTCACTGTGTTGAGGAAACAAAGACCAGAGGAACCAGCTGGTTGCAACAACTCTTAAGACTAATAAGCTGATTTGAGGGCTCGCTTGAAGTTACGCATTTTCAATTTGTGCTGCTCCTTTTTTCTTCAGCCATTGTGGTGCTTAATTTTGCCGGAGAGAAAGCCCAGAATCGGGGTTGATCCCAGGTCGAATGTGACAAAATATAAAGGCATAAGAGACTTGAAGATAGTAATGGTTTTAGATAAGAGATTATGGCAGATAAAATAGATAGGGAAGGGAGGTAAAGAAAGGAACAGAATGAAATGCTTCTTAGCATGGAAAGATGAAAAATAAATCAGAGATTCTGGTGGAGCAGAGGCGGGAACAGGTGAAAGTGGTCAGTAGAGAAGCAATGTTGTGCTTGTGATACGCTTGGATTTGCGCTTTTACATAATATTGTTGATCACTGTAGTGTGAGTGCAAGAAAGGGTTATTGTAAAAGAGGTTTCTCAATATTTGAGAAATAAAATTCTCTCATCCTGACCACTCTGGCTTAGGAGGATTGGAACTGGAGATGGGAATCTGGATTCAGTCGCTTTGCACATTATACTAATCAGTGTGAGGGTGGCAGTCGGTGAGGAAGCTAGGTAGGTGGCAGTGGCTGGATTTGGTCATCACACATCACAAGCAACTGAGCAGCCAGGCAACAACATATTTGGCTGAAAACCAGCAGAATCCAGGGGGATATTAGTACTAGAAAACCAAAGATGCCAAGGAGCTAGAGCCGAGTAGAAATGAGGAGGAACTGGAATATCTACCATGGCTGAGAAGTAGGCAAAAGAAATATTCAAAAGTAAGCAGAAATGCAATCAAAATTTTGAACTGAAGTGAAGATAAGATGGACAGGAGACTGAGATAGCATTCTTATAGCAGAGCAGTTACTTTGCTTTGGCTCAACCTGGGAGCTGTTATTCCCTGGAGGGCCCCAGATGAAAAACTAATCCCAGACGAGCCTAGCCTGCAGATGGTAGCAGGCAAACACAGCCAGCTGATAGGAAAATGTCTGATTGGAAGAAATTCTTGAAAACACATGGTCCTTTGTCTTTGAAATGGCCCTATTATACTTTAGACTAAATTGGAATTTGCAGCCAAAAAGAATTTCCATTTTCTTTTCCCTGGCAATAGCTTATTAGCCTATATAGCCATTGGAAAATAGAACTTTAATGCTTTACAAGCCCTCAGATAACATTGTTTTTCAAGAATTCATCAGACAAGGACTGAAAAACAAATAAACATATTTATTTATTTGGACAAAAAAAGTGTGCATGAAGCTGGTGCACTGCATACATTTTAGGACAGTTCATCTCAATGTTAATGTGGTGAAATACCTTAAGCAACAGTGCATTTAGACCCAGAAAGAATGTGCTTCAGAAAGCCTCTCTAGTCTGGTTGTGTCTCACACTGTGGACTGAAGAGTCCTGGAATAATCTGGGGGGGGGGCACCCACTGCCAGATGTAGCCTCTACTAGTCCATGTCAAGATATCTGAGGCTCAGGACTGCCTGTCTGAATGGTTGAGCCCCACCTTCCAAGCCTCGATGCATCCTTTTCCCTTTGTCTTTGCTCCTACAGAAAACATGGCTGTGGGTTATATACCCAGGCTGAGCAGTGACCTCAATGCAGCTACTGTAGAAACTATGGCTGAAGCTTAGGCGCACACCATGGGCATCCACAAGCATGCAGTGTGGAAAGGGACAATGGCAGGAGAGTGAGGAGAGGTTCCCAAGAGCCCAGGTAAAATACTAAAGACCAACTGGCCCTGCTCTGCTGGGGAGCTTCAAACCCAGAATGTTAAATTCTGTTCATCAAAGTAGAAGAGTGATGACATATTTGGCTTAGTGGAGTGTTAGTTTGACTCCTACTTTTGACATATTTAGACCTGATGCATGTCTCTCCACTTAATTTCTTGCCGGGTTCCCTATTTGGAACAGGTCTGGGCTTCGATATGTAAAGTACTTCAATTTTATGGTTTTCCAATTTGACACTGATGCCTATCAATTTATTTATCTACCTCTCCTCCTGGAAATTTTACTCCTCAAATTATGTCCTGATATTTAAATACTTTATCACCTAGCTGGTTTCCTCCAGGAACATAGTAAGCACTCAATAAATACTTGCTGAATCAATGCATAGATTATACTGTCATGAAAGTTCTCTGGTGGAGGCAATTACCTGATAGGTCTCCTATTTTTTTTTTTTTAATCTCAAGGTCATCTCCTCCTGCTTGGTTCCTGCAGACACTGCATATATTCCATTCACATAGATTATTTACATATTACATGTTCTATATTATATGTGAATATGAAAAGTATCCAGAAATTTATTTTTAATGAATCAGGACTCTTCAGAAAATTTACTGGGGAAAATAAGATGAAAGTCTACTTTAGTCTACTTGAAAAATGATACAGGACTCAGGGCTGGTGGGAGTAGAGACATCACAGAGAAAGGATATTTTCTTTTTATAAGAGAAGATATAGCTTTTTGGAATGCTGGAAAGAATTTTTGCAGGATGGAGGAAGAGAGGTGCTACCAAGATAATTTGAACCATCTTTGTGACCTCCTTCTTCTATTCAAGTAAGATGCTAATTTGGGCTGGAGAGATAGCTTAGTAGTATAAACACCTGTCTGGTAAGCACAAGGTCCATGCCAAGATTACTCGGAATGCAATGTGTGCTGTCTCAGAAATTTATGGACCTCCACCTGGTTCTGAACACCCATTTGTTACAGAAGTGTCAACAGTTCAAGCCACACTTATGCAGATGCTACAGTAGCTCATACCGTTGAAGACTCCATGCTGGAATTGTCTCTCCCTCCAATACTGTTCTCTACTTGCCCCGGGTATCTTGGGATCACTTTGCTATAACTGCTCATAGTTTGTAAAGAAGATTCAGGGGGTGGTTATCTCTATCTTTAAAAAAAATACTTCCAGCTACTTATTTTTTTAAAAAAATTTACTTATGCTTTTTACTTCCAAAAATAATATGTCTTGTAAGAAAATTTTAGTATGAAATTGTAGCCAATGGATTCAAAACACACACATAAAATAGGCAGTGTTTATTATTTTATTACTTTGTTTTTAGGGTTGTTTGGAAGCAGAGGAAATCTACTAGAGATAGTTTAAATGGAAGAGGAGTTACTGGGAAATATTGTAAGGGAACAGCTTTCTATGTAGAAAGCATGAAAGACTGCCTGCTGGTGTACTAAGGCTTATTTGTTCCTTCCTTAAGGAGGAGGGAAAGCTAGGAATGAAGAACAGGGTACAGATTTTGAGAAAGGATAGTGGTTGGGGCAGTTCTGGGCTTTACAGTGACAGGAACTGATGGAGTCTTTAGATCTCGGTCTTAGGTATCTATCATCTTTGCCCCTTTTGTGCCTTCTGGATGTTCTCTGAGACTTGATCTCTCAGGAAAATGTCAGATAACCTAGCTTTGCTCATAAGCCAGCCTGCTGGACAGGGTATCTTAAGAACAGGAGACATGGTCTGCACACAAAGCACATTCCGGAAGCTAAGGGAATGGATTTGTGAAATGAAAACCTCAGGTGTTCATTATAATTTTTTGCACATCAGCATGACATTGACATTCATTTATGGCAGCATACACAGATATAACCTTTAAAAAAGTGCACTGTGTTCCAGGTATAGATGTCAGAACCTTTCTGAGTAGGGAATGCTGTCTGAGAGTTTCCTCACCTGTGATTAGACCAGCTGATTTTAAGCTATAGGGTTTTTTTTTAGTTGGCTTCTTGTTTTAGCAGGCTTTGCTGACCTCAGAGCAGTTAACAAATAGTGGCCAGGTCTGTTGAAAGGACCCTGAAAGCTGATCCCTGCTTCAAAACCCATCAGTGTCTCAAAACAAGGATCAGTTTGCCCCTGGATGCAGAGACTGTTGATTTTGTACTCCAGGTATAGCTACAGAGAACTCAACTTGCAAACTCACAGATTCTGGCTATTTCCGTGTTAATAACTCTTTTCTTATCCCAACACGTAATAGGCATGATAGTTATATTTCATTTCTACTCCTTATTGCAACTCTAGGAGTTACAAGTTGCTAATCTTTAGAGACACAGAAACTGAGGTTTGGCAAATGTCAACTGTCACAGAAAAGCTGAGCTATGGCTTGAAATCAGGCCCATTTGACTTGAATTTGGCACTGTTTCTGTACTGCCAAGGAGCTTCTCTTGGTCATCAGGGCAGATATACCCAGGCCTCTCTGCCCAGACTTTTCTGGGTGTTTGTGTACCTTCCAGCACCTAACACCTTGTTGGAAGCAATTCAGAGAGCACAATTGTTTTTCAATAATCATTGCATGTCCCACAACTGGGTCTTATGCAGATGCTCTTTTTCTTCTCCATATTTGTGTTCCATAACTACCCATTAATGTTCACATGCTCTTTCACATACACCCAGGCCTAGTTAGGGGGGTAGATAGTTGTTTTAGATGATTGTTGGTCCTTTACTCCTTCCATTTTCCAATAAGCAAATTTCTAAAGTTAATTATTTATCAGTTCCTTCATGGAGCAAATGCTTGAGTAAAAAAATATGAGGCCCAGAATGTTCCCTCTTTACAAAGAACACAGAGTTAAAACCTAGAGCTCCCTTTGCAATTACAAATGCTCTCTCAATAGCTAATTCAACTTTGCTCAGGCTCAGAGAGAGAACAAATGAGGCTTAAAAGCCCAAGACAAGCACTTATGAGTAGACAAAGCACATTTCAAGAAGCTAGCACAATTCTAATCAATGCAAGTAGAATAGGCTTTCTGGAAATTAAAAATGAGGTGACTGGCCTTGGGCAGGAAGGTAGTGCTAGTAGAAGCCAAAACCAGAGAAAAGACTGAAATGCTCACGACTTCATCTAAGCTGAGAAGAGAAAAGGAAAACATATCACGAGGAAGCTGAGGAGACAGGGGACAAGGAGGCCATTTGTGCAGAAGAATCCAGAGGAAAACTATGCCCTGACATGCACTTGAATTCTAACTTACAATGCAGTTTTTCATCTGTTGCTCTGAAATGGTATTTTAATATACAAAGTTTACAAAGAGAAATGGAAAATCAGAATTGAGGAAGTACATTTTGATTAATCAGATCCCAAATTTTTTTTGGTAATTAGCACATGTTTGCACTACACTGTGAATACATTCATCATGGAGATTTTGTACTGATCCATGTCAATGGACCATATCCATGTCACACCTATTTTTCAGTGGTAATAACAATGGGATCCAGGTTTATGGGAGGAAAAAGTGACTGAGGGAGACTTATTCAGCGTTTTCCCATGTCCCTTAGAGTTTACATACAAAATTTTTTTCAACAATGGCTTATTTTTATTTGTTATTATAAAAACCCCTATAAGAGTTTAAGAAATGATGAATCCATTGATAAATCCTGCAGAAGAAAAGTCTGTATCATTCTTCAAAGAAGTAATTGTTGAATGCTTTTAGTTACCTAGTCTTTAGTACTTGCATGTAGAAAAATATTTTTAAAAACTCCTGCAAGTCAAATATTTGGTTATCTTAGTTTCTAAAGACATCTGTAAGCTTCCCCGTGTATAAGGACAAGCTAAAGAATCACTTTCCTGCATGTTCTTATGATTTTCTGCCTACAGAGTCTAAATCACCAGAATTGTAGCTTGATCTTAGAATCTATACTTTGAAAATAATCTCAACTTATCAGATGTAGAACTCTAAAACTATAATGAATGTTAGTTTATACAATAATGCCAGTGATTCAATGAGATCTCCATTGCAAAGTTTCTTTATAACCATTAAATAAGTTTGAAAATTCACTTTTAGCCTTTATAACGTATGGAAATTGGGTGATGTATATTCATGGATACAGTAGGAAGAAACACAGCAACTTCTAGTAAGACAGAAGTGTAACATAGAGCACAGGATTCATGTTTGAATCTGTATGAAGATCACTTAGGGGTGAGATGACCTCATAACTGTGAACTACCACGCCCGAAACTGCAGCTATGTTACCCTCCATCTCCTTCACATTCCCACTCAGCAGTGACATAGTAAAATGATTCTCAGAGAATCATTAGAAATACATCTTCAGTGGTAGATGTTACGTCAAACTACTTACACATAGGGTACCTAGTTATAAGGATTGTTCTTTTACCTATGTGGAAACAGTCACAAATTTATAAGCTATGGCTAAAATTCAATAACATGAAAAGGACAAAAAGAGAGTTTAGAAAATTATATGTACTAATAATATATAGAGGAAAATAGGCATAAAATCACATAATGCATAAAAATAAAGTTGAATTTCTCTTTCGCACCTTGTAGAAAATTTTTTCTAACTCAAAATGAATCAATTCACAATGAAAATTTTTAGAAACAGAAGATGAGGATACTGGCATGACTATGTGTCTAATCTAATTAATGTCATTGAATTATAAATGTAAATATGGTTAAAATAACAAATGTAAAATACATTCTACTGCAACAAAAAGAGCTAAAACCAGGTGTGGTGGCACATACCTATGAATACAGCTACCTGGGAGCTAAGATGGGAGATTGGCTTGAGCACAGGGGTTCAGAATCTGACTGGCAACATAGCCCCAACTGGTCTGAAAGTGGACATGGGGGAAGAGAAGAAGAAGGAAGAAGAAGAGGAGGAGGAGCAGGGGCAGAAGTGAGGTTAAGAGAGAAGAAAGGAGGAGAACGAGAAGCCCAGTGGGTGCAGCTATGCTAATATAAGACAAAATGTACTGCAAAGGAGGGTCACTGTAAATGATACAAAGAAATTCACTGAGATCATATGTAATTTTGCACTCAGGCATCTAACAAGCAAGAATAATTTAAAAGGTTTTAAAGGGAAAAAGTCTAAAGGAAAAGATCTTTCATATGCACCAAAGATGGCCAAATCTTGTAGAGGTATTTGTAAATCATAAAATAATTTTTAAAGAAATCTTGCTAGAGAAGAATGTGCTGTGAATCCCTGTGATTTTTGTTATTTTTATAATTAGTGTATCAACTTAGAAAACCTCATGATGTATCTTCTTCAAAAGAAATTTCTAACTTGTAAGAGTATTCCTTAATTTTAGCATTTTCTTTTTTTTTTTTTTTTTGCCTTTTTGAGACAGGGTCTCACTGTGCAGTTCAGGCTGGCTTTGAGCTCACTTTTGTAGCCCAGGCTGGTCTCGAACTCGCAGCGATCCTCCTGCCTCAGCCTCCCAAGTGCTGGGATTACAGGCGTGAGCCACCACACCCGGCCTATTTTAGCATTTTTGAAAATGAACTCACTATAAACATATCAAACATATCTGTTCTTCTAAGATATCAATTTTGAGCTCTTAAGTAAGCCAATATTTATTAATTAATTAATTTATTTATTTATTTATTTATTCGATTTATTCAGTACCAGAATTGATCTCAGGCCTTCGCACTGGCCAGGCAAGGGCTTATTCTCATAAGCTATCTCCCCAGTCCCAAGTAAGGCCAATATTTAATACTAACATAATTTTAATTAGGAAAAATAGATACAGCTTCAGTTCTAAGTTAAAAAAAAAGAGTAAAGAATAAGGAGAGATACCATTAGAAATGGACATATACATTGCTCTAGCATGGGATAAAGTGACTTGTATCTGAAAAATGTGTCTGAGTCTCTTCAAGTTAAAACAAATTCATACCTTTTCTGGTCAGTCCACAATGTTGTACTGTTGATCTCCCTCATGCTCATCTTTCTCTCTTCCTAGAGTTGTCATCTGGCCAAGCCTGCCCTGAACTTGGCCAGCAATAGGAGCTTCCAGTTCGAACAACACATTCTTGGGCCACTGTGGCTTTATCTTTTCAGAGCTTCTTGCAGTTTTCTAATTGCACTATATCTTGCCCCACTGAGGTTTGTGCTCCAGAGTTCTACCCTTTTTGCTATCCTCCCTCTTGCTGTCTCCATTCTCTTCTCTCAGTGTGGATTCCCACTACAATGAACCATTATTTTTATTTTCTGGATAATAACCCCAGTTTACTTTTCCTCATTACTTTCCTTATATATTCACAGCAGAATTCCAGCCTTGGGCAAGCCCAGTTGTACACTTTTTGTAGGCCCAACGTGAAGGAAAAAATGATCTGGGAGGAATGGGAATGACAACGGGGCTGACTGGTTTCATTTGAAATCCATGACTAGAAACTCACTTGTTTGGTGACCTGGCCCAGGGCTTCCACCCAGTGTGACAGGTTGGGTGGAGGAGCTTCCCTCTACAGGGAAGAAACAGGAATCTCTTTACTTTTCTCCAGCCACTGTTTTCCTGGCCAATGAGGATGCATTTATCCTGGATGGCATCCCAGACTCACTCTGGGCTTTCTGCCTACTTTCAGACATAAATAGATATTCTCAGGTGAAAGCGTAACAGTACAGCTCAGTCTAGATGACAGCTCAACTTTATTTTTCAAGACCAAGTTTCTCCTATCCCTAGCTCAGGGCTGAGCCTGCTTCCAAGGACTCAACATGGGGAGCATGGCATACACTGTATGTTTAGTGGCTTTTCATCTTATTCTTCCTTGTCTCTCTTCCTAGCCCCTCTTATGACATTGCTTCTCAATCCTGGAAGGTGAGGACCAGGAAAAGATATGAGCAAATTGAGCAACAAGTTTGCATATAACCAATGGAAGTTCTGTCTTACCTGTCTGCTAACCTCTGTCAGGAGAGGCATTCAAATGCTGGCTCTTTCATGTCCTACTACGAGGGCCTTCAATGACCTTCTCAGCTAGTGGAGACTATCTCCACTCTGTTAACTTTAACAAAGTCTGGGGATCCAACTCCCCAGTTTCTGTAGACTTCCCCCTACTATAAGACAGACATCAATAGCTCTTTATCAATAGCTCTTTAAGCACCAAACCCCTCAGGCTTGCAGCAAAGACTTCTTTGAGCAAAGATGACATGAAAATATTCAGATCTGATTTTATTCTCTAGTGATCACTAGCATTTGACAGTAAACAGCACACATCCTTTGGCTATATATTAGACATATATTAGAAGGATTCCATTTCTCATCATAAGCACCCAAAGCACTTGTAACTCTTGTTTTTCTATCTTGTTTGTTTGTGTGCATGTGTATTTGTGTTTTAAGCTTCCCTCTCATTGCTCTCTTTAGCCTTAACTACTTTCTACCACCTATGAAAAGCAGTAAACAACACATCACTCCATCTTTTTTTCTAGGTTATCCTGTAGATGCCGCTGCTCCATGAGTTCTTGATCCTTGTATAGGCGAAAGAATATGATGACTATTTGGGCATTTCCCACCTTTTGGTGGATTCTTCACTAAAGTGCCTGGTAGACCCTTGGGTTTCTCAGCTTTGGAGCTCGAAACCATAGAACACATCTTGTTGATCGTCCTTTTACATGGATGGCTCATTTCCTTTATTTGTTGAAAAGACAGTTTTGTGCTTTTTCCTTTCATTTTGTGTCCTGAGTATTTTCTTCCATTCTCTCTCAGTTGTTCATTTCTTCCTCACAGTTTGTGGAAGGATAAACACCATGAATAAGCAAAATAAGTAGGTAACTGTAACTATATCATCTATTTTTCTGTCTGTTGCCAGAAGAAAACATCCCTTGTAACGAGAATTTATACAGTGAAACTTCTGAAATTATCTGACTGACTGGAATGAGATTTTGTAAAATTTGTCTTGGCAGACAAAAGAATGAGAAGAGAAGCATAGATGAGATTGCTGGGTTTTGAAACCAGGCCACCAAAATGTAGAGGACCCAATAATTTAAATGGAGGCTAAAAATATCATTGTGTCTCAATAGGATTAAATTTTTTTAAAAAAATTCTGTTGAGTCTTTAATGATTTCTCCCTATTCTTTTTATTACTTTTAATAAGAAATAACAATATGATAGTTCCAAAACACATTAGCAGTTCATTTGCAATAATTGATGCATTGCATATTATTGTCCTCATAGTAGTTATACAGAGGACAGAGTGTGGACATGATAAATTTTCTAATCGATTTTGGTAAGGAAAGAAAAAAAGAAGAAATGTCTTCTCTTTGAATTGAGAGGAGGTAGTTGTATATATAGTCCAAAGTTCCTTAATTGCATTGGGTTACTGGTGAAATTGGCAATGTTGGAGGCTGTTGACTTAAGCCTCTTACAGCTCATCAAACTAATCTAGCTCTGCGTTTTATGCCTCATAATTAAGCTTTTCCACAGTGTGATCAAGGGAAAATTAAAGCAAGACCTGTAAAGCAAAACATTCATCTTTTGTATCTTCCAAGGTCAATATAGTTTTAATTTTCATAAACACAATTTTTCTTTTAACATTTCCCAGTTCCATACGTTTACTGATATGAAAAATTTAGGTTTTCTTTGAGAACAAACAGCGAGTCCCCAAGACAACCAAATGGAATAAGTAGGAAAAATTATTATCATAGTACATATGTGTTGATGTAGAGCTATTTAAGGACAATGCAGGGGCATCAAAAAAGCAGGCTCCACCATGCCCTGCCACTGTGTGGGTGCTTCCTTCCTCAGTGTGGCCTCCTGCTTGTCATGAGGTAGTTATTGGCAGTTATTGCTTATAACTGGAGCCTACCGATTTTTTTTCCTTATGCAATTCCTTGAGCCTATCAATTTTGAGAGGAAGATGGAAGCAGTTTCCCACAAATCTTCTTAATCCACAAACACCTTCCAATATGAGCACTGATTAGTAATGTAGGATTCCACTGCTGAAAATGCCCCCAGGGGTTGGAAATGGGTTCCTTGTCTCTGAAGAGGAGGAATCTAAATTCGGTTACAGAAGAAAGTGAGCCAATGCAGTAGCTGCAACATAAACAAGCAAAGAATGTAAACAAGTGTCAGCATAAATCTTCAAGCCTTTCATTGCTGTACAATGTTCAGCAAATTTGTTCCTTCAGCCAACAGTCATTGAGCACAGGCAACCAGCCACCATCCTTGTTATCAGGAACACCATGATACACTTCTCTTTTTACTTCTTCTACTGATTACTGTCATGCATCTAAATTATATATCTTCTAGGCATGGAAGCATATTCCTGTAATGCCAGCACTCAGGAAGTTGAGGCAGGAGGACTGCTATGAGGTTCAGATGAGCCTGGGCTAAAAATTGAGCTCAAAGACCAGCCTGAACTGCATAGCCAGGCCCTGTCCCAAAAGACTAATTAATTAATTAACTCAGTTATGCCCCTTTGTGGTCAATTTCCTGAAATGTAGTAGTAAGATTTCATTCATTAACTTCCTCACATGAGTCATGAGGACATGAAGATTCAGATGTTTCATATCACTACTCATCTCCCTGCCTTCTCCTACTTATGTTGTCCTTCCACGAAAGGAAACTTCAGGTAGGATTTTGAAAGCTTTTTCTTATTTAATAAATCATAAACTTCCCCATCACTCACTACTTATGAATGTCTCAGAGACATTCTGTTGGTAACAAAAATATGAAATCCATGTCTCTTCTTTCTTAGAGTTCCCTAATCCCATTTTCAACAATTGCTATTCCTTCATTACATTGCTTCTCCCTTCATCAAGAATGTTGGTCCAAGCAAGCACAAGGACCTGGCTTTGATTCCCAGTACCACTGCATAGTGAAAACCTACATCAGATAGATAGATAAATAAATAAATAAATAAATAAATAAATAAATAAATGATAAAAAATGAGCTAAGGCAATTAAAATATTTAACTTCTATTTTTTAATCTCAGAGTTATCTCTTTTTATTGCGGTCAATCTTACTGATGAATTATGCTGATAAAATTCTAGTTATTCTGTGGATATCTCATGCTGAAAGTTCTTCACAAATGCCTGGAAATCTTTGCTTATGGGTTTTGGCTTCAAGATGATGTGTGACAGAAGAACTGAGAAGAAGTGACAAAGGAGTTGACCAAGCAAGTTTGCTTTAGGTTGAAAAGATAGAGTCAATGATGACACACTGACTGTTTAGCGAACTACATCTCTAGCCCATTTATTTATTTATTTATTTAAATTAACAAGAATTATTAGGGGCCAGTGAGATAGCTCAGTGGTCAAAAAGAACCTGTTTAGGAAAGCTTAGACCACATGCTATGCCAGCCCCACCCTAAGGGTGAGCTAAGCTGCTACAGAAAGAAAGAAAGAAAGAAAGAAAAGAAAAGAAAAGAATTATTAGTGCATCATTGTAATACATTATGATTACATTCCTTGTGATGAGTTGGTGAACATAAGACATCCTTCATGAGGACTTGGCATATGTATATAACACATCTTTTCCAATAATTTTCTTATTTTGAGGTAGGGTCTTACTAGGCTGGGCTCAAAAAAGCAGTCACTCTACTTCAGCCTCACTGACTGCTAGAACAACAGGCGTGGGCCACTATGCCCACTTAAGAGTTAAAATTTTATTGACTTATCATGAGCGTCACCATAGCTTGTTACTCAAAAAAATGAATGTAGTATAAATTCTGAAAAGTATTACATATAAAAAGTGAAAGTTTCTTGGAAATGACTATTTTAATGATATGAATATTGCCATTTTTCTCATTAATTTACATTAATCCACATTTCTTATTTCAAAATAAGACAAGGTCTAGCATCTTTTCCATTCTGGTTTTTCATGTTTACAGTGGTAATCACTGAGGGGTTGCCTAAAATTAAATGAGAATAATTTTTGCTATACCAACAGCACTCAACTTTTGGAACTTCTTTTGAACTATCAGTCAAAACTCATGTGAGGGGAAACAGCTCAGTGGTCTAAGTGCCTGGCGAATGCAAGGGCCCAAGTTTGATTCTTCCATGCTGTGCCAGCCCTGAAAGTGGACGTGGTGGTGCATACCTGTAGTTCCAGTGCTGGGAAGGCTGAGACAGGAGGATCACTACAGGTCTGAACTGCATAGTGAGACCCTGTTCAAATATATAAATACAAGTTGTTAAAAACTATGCGATAACCTTGAAAATTATTTTAATGATCTTTAATATGACAGTACAGTTCACTTTTCCAGCACTCAAACTGGTGGTGTAAATTCATTTGGTGCCTGGTGGGAGCTGCACCCTGTTAAAATGATGTGGGAAGGGCGGGCCAGATAGCTCAGGGTATTAAAGTATCTGCTTAGGCAGACTCAGGTGTTGGAGGTTTGATCCCCGGCCTGCCAAGCCAGCCCCACCCCCAAGGCTTCGCTGAGACGGTGAAAGAGACTGGGCATGGTGGTGCATGCCTGTAATCCCAGCACTTGGAAGGCTGAAAACAGGAGGTTCACTACAAGTCTGATCTGTGCGGTGAGACCATGAAGACCCTAAATACTAAATACATTAAAAAAAAAAATACAATGTGGAACTTGCGCCATCTTCCATAAAGCAGAGGACAGCAATTGTTGAAGGACTGGCTTGTCTCTAGGGTACTTCCTGTCCATCAGTCTCAGGCAGGAAGTACGTGAAAGGTGAGGATCCAAACTATTTCTCCTGGAACATCCCACTCTTGGGAAGGCTGGATGAAGTCCCAGAAGCCTACTGAGCTGTAGTATCTCTTTCTTGAGAGCCTTTCATTTTAAGAAGCTTTGATGTTTCTTTCTTCCTACAAAAGAAACAACAGCATCAAAAACGTTCAAGAGGGGAAAAAATAAATTTCAGGGGAGAAAAAGCTCTATGGTTAAGAACTCATTAAGTATAAGGAGAAACTGAACAAAAGAGAACCAAATAATAGGTCGGGTTCCAATTGGACTCATAATGGAAAATCGAGGTTTTAATCTACTGGAGAAATCACAAGAAAAATATAAAAGTAGGTTGCTTTTCTGTGCCAAAAGAGCAGGCTAGCTCCTTATTAGTAGGTCATAAAATTATAAATAATTATCCATGAGTTATAGTATTTTTTGAAGATCCTGAATTAAAAAGGGGCTGGTAGATAAATGCTGACTTTAGACCCTAGTTTTCAATCTTTTTCAAAATAATTCACAGTAAAAAAAAATAATCCACATCTCTGGCCTCGAAATAGAAAATCCATTTAAAAAAGATAATATTCTTCAATGTGGGCTTTCTCTGATATTTGTCTTCTCTCTCTCTCTCTCTCTCTCTCTCTCTCTCTCTCTCTCTCTCTCTCTTATCTTCTGTTTCTTATCTATTAAGAACGTTGCTGGTCAAGAATCATCACATTTATTTCACCACTCACTGGTGGGTAATAATCTACAGTCTAAAAGACACTGCCATGAAGTCCTATAAGAAAGCATATATCTTTCTATTAAATTTTTATGTTTAAAAACTTGTGAAGGAAGGGCCAGTAGTATAGCTCAGCATACTAAGTGCTTGCTTAGGGAAGCACAGGGGCCAGGGTTTGATCCCTGGCTCCACATACTGTGCCGGGCCCCACCTTTGGGTGCGCTGAACTGGAGATGGAGTCCGGTCGTGGTGGTATGCGTCTCTAATGCCAGCACTTGAGAAGCAGGAAGCAGGAGGATCACTATGGGTCAGAACTGCATAGTGAGACCCCGAAGAACAACAATAACAACAAAAAAACAACCAAAAAGACTTGTGAAGAAAAGCACACACATATTTGGCGATGCCATTCATATTCTAAGAGCACATCTGGGATCCTTTTGGTAGCAGGTACCTCGAGATGTAGGCATAATGCCTAGGATGAATCATCTTTGGGATGCTACAGAATGACATAAGTCAGAAAAATATCAGCTTAACTAGAATCATGGTCCTCATAATCCAGCCTTTTAATGGATATCAGCCTTCTGTTCTGAGATGATAGAAGACATGGGTGAGATGGGAATAAAGGAAGCAGGAAGGTTGGAAAGTAGCAGGACTTAAGAGAATGGATGATGTAAGTGGAAAGACAGTTACTGGATCTTCTTCATACAACTGATCTTCCCAATAGAACGCTAGATTAGCTATGTTCAGTACATCTTGTGTCTGATAGCTATCCTTGTTTGCCCTCTCTCTCTAAGAAGAGAAATATGTGGAATTAAACAAGACATCAACTTCCTAAGAATGCGCTATTAGAATTGGCTGCAGCCTAGGAGCATAATGAGAGAACAAACGCACCATTAGGGCACAAGCCAAGCAACACAGTAAATAAACACAATAGAAGAGGTCTGGGGAAAGATGCTGAAGACAAGGCATGCTTTTTGAAAGAAAAAAATTAGCTTTCTCATCTTACTATTTATGTAAGGACATATTTTCAAAAGACTTTTTTTATAACAAGTGAAAAATGTTGAAAAGCAGAATGAAAAATTTCTGAGATATATAATGTTACCACTTTTCAAATCCAACTACAAAACAGAAAATTAAGCAAGATTTATGTCCTTGCGATGTTTTAGGATTGAGATAATGTTTCAGGATTGAAGGCGAGTGCCTAGAACTCTGAACTCTTGTAATCCCTGGAACTATGAATAGAAAGCTTGGTAATAAAATAAAAAATAAGGAGTTAAAAAAAAAACCTTTAATCTAAAATTCACGGGGGTGACAGTAGTAAAGGCCCTAAGTAGGGACCCAAATAGAATCAAGTAAGAGAGCTTTTAGGACCTCAGAAATCAAAGCTTAATCTAAAGCAGTGAAATCAATTTCTGGAACAAGGCCTGAAATCAGCGTTGTTTTAAGCTAATGTACAACCAAAGCTGAGAACCACTGCTCAAGAGCCCTGCTATTCCCAGTAGCCCATGGGTCAACAGCCATGGTATCATTTGGTAACTTGTTTAAAACACATAAACTCAAGTCCTACTGCATGAGAGCCTGCAAAGGCCTCCATTGAGTCCAACATGGTTACATTTTGAGAACCTCTGGTGGAAAATGCACAATCTTGACTACTAGAATTAATTGCTTCCTTAATATTTATACTGCACTTGGTGATGAAGTACACCACATGGTTTGATTGACTCAAGAGGCTGTTTGCTGTCTCACTGTTTTTCACTTCTCTAATTGCTCTAAGTTGATGCCTTAATATCTAAAATCTGAAGTGCTAGTTCCTCCCTTTATCCTATTCATCAATATGTTTGAACTTTTACTAGAGTGATCTGAATGTTGCTAGATTGCTGTCTATGATTCAGTCTTCTTCAGTGTTAGCTAGATTCTGGGAAAATACTGGTTTGCTGGTCAGAAATCTTACATATTTCTTCTTTCAGTTGGCCATTCAGTGTACCCTAAGACCTTGTTCTGATGTCTCCCTTGCACTGTTTTCTTTTTTGGCTTTTACTTCCAAATTAAATTAAAATCATGATCAGAGGTTAGTAGGGTGGAGGTGGGGACATTTGGTCTTCTTTGTATAGCCAATAGGGACGGAGTTCTGAATTTATACATAGAACTGGATGCCAATGCTTCCCTGTTGATTCTGCTGGCCCTGGCTTTTCTATTTCTCTGAATTTCCTGTGCCTTTTAAAATTTTCTTTCTGCAGCAGGCTAGTTGAATGGACCCACAGCTATTGATAAAACTTCTAGGGCAGAATCCTACATAACTCCTCAATTTATCTCTACAACAGAAATCATTCAGGTTTAGCCCCAGACTTTATAAAGTTCCGGCTCTTGTCTTCCCATCTTTCTGGTTATATTTGATCGCATATGAGCCATAAAAGTTCATGTCTCATGCCTAGTGGAGCTCCACCATTGTTCATAAGGTAGAGATTTAATGAAGAGTTGTATGGATCTGTGGGTCTCAGGGGGATCCATTCTACCTGGGGAGAAAGTGTGGCAGGAATGAAGAAAAGACAGATGAGAGGACAAGAGCTGCGTTAGGCGGTGACTCGTCTGCCCGGCTGGCAAGAGGATCACCTGAACAATGATGTGGACATGTATTTATACCTTTGCAAAGTTAGTAACACATGACTCAAGGTTGCCTTGTGACTAATAGCCCACCATGTCCAGGCAGGATGTTTTTCTCAAGACTGAGGTAGCCTGACTTCAAAGGTAATGAGACCTCATCCTGCCCTCCCACATAGGATCAGTTTCAGCCTCAGCAGCTCCCAAGGTAGAGTCATCTCAGGCTTATTAAGTCTGACCAGGCAACCCCAGAATTTTCTCTGGTAAAGGACAAAGAAGTCATCAATAAAAGAAGGGATACAAAATTAACGTTTTACAAACCAGAAAAGTCTTTTTGCATCATTTTCCTGGTTAATTCAAATAGGTTCCTGGACATTTTGTCCTTGTTTGAATTAGAAATAAATGGGGTCCTGGACTAAATGTGTCTCCAGGCACCAGAAGTAGAATTCCTAAAGGGTTCGACTCCAGTGAACCTCTGTACTTATAGACTGAATTTAGGAATATGTAATTATGCATCACTGAAGAACAATCTGCCTCTGAGTGGGGGAGGGATATGAGATTCCTCCATAAAAGTATATGAAGGTTTCAATATTGTTCAAGTCATAGGACCATGATATGCAGTTATTTTAGAAGCAGGAGGTTAAAACTGAACAGCTGTAACTCATTTGAACAGTTGTGCAAAATAGAAAGTTGGCAGACAGATACTCTTTTCAGACATTAAACACAAAATTCTTGGGGTGAAATCTCGTGATTAAGAAGTCAAATGTTTTCTTCTTCCCCTTCCAACCTGTTCTCAGACTGTGGAAAGTTACGCGATTTTTCTTCTCTGACTCTAGCTGTGATTATCGGGAACTGCCCATGTCTTCAGCCAGAATAGATCTAGCCATTGGAGTTTAATTTATTCCAATTTAGCCAATCTAGTCCAACCCCATCCCATCTCATCCTACCCATCTAGTGAAACCCATTCCAATGCAAGATTATCAACCCTTCTCTGGGAAACCTATACGAACACAAAGATGTTAAGTGCCTTTAGGACTGATATATCAGGCTATCTGTAGAACCCTCATAAAATATCTTGGCTCTCAGCCGGGCGTGGTGGCTCACGCCTGTAATCCCAGCACTCGGGAGGCTGAGGCAGGAGGATTGGTGTGAGTTCGAGACCAGCCTGGGCTACAAAAGTGAGTGCAGGACCAGCCTCAACTGCATAGCGAGACCCTGTCTCAAAAAGACAAAAAAAAAAAAAAAAATATCTTGGCTCTGGTGGAGTATTTCTGCATCTTTGCTTCTACTGAGGACTTAAACATCTAGTTTCTAGATACAATTCTGTATCCTGGAGTCTGCTCTCCTTATAAACCCCAAATTCTGTGCATTATGGAGTTTTTCAGGTCATTTGGGCATGAGATACTCTCATCCACATATCTGTACTGTTTTCCTTGATTCCTCTCTGCCTCTGACCTTTATTTCAGTCTTTTGGGCTTCATTTTATCCTCCCATAGATAGGCCTGGCAGAAACTACTCCTTCTACAAAGATTTCCTTTAATATACACACATTTAGATATGCATAAGTATCTGATGTGAACCTTTTGTTCAATTGCAGCCCCTGGTGAAAAATGGAGAGACAGCTACTCTGAGTAAAAGAGAAAAAACTAAGATTAATGAGAACAAAAATCAGAGAAGGCCTTCACATCTAGAAAATGTTAAGAACCTGCCTTGGCTACATTGGAATTGTTGCATTCCACATTCCATCCTTTTTCCTCCTTGTCTACCTGTGTGAGACTCCCAGGACACCTGGCAACAGGAAGGAGAAAGCTCTGGTGATAAGGCTGCTGGCTCTCCGGTCTGATGAGCAAAACAAAGAAGCCAACATTTCTGTTGATCACAAAAAGAGCCAGGGCAGTCTCATTCGTTGCTAAGATACAAAAATACAGTCAGCATTCTAGATCTGTGAGTTCTACATCCAGGTATTCAACCAATTACAAATCAAAAGTGCTTTTGAAACATTACATCTGTGCTGAACATACATATACTTTCTTCCTTGTCATTATTCTCTAAATGATACAGTATAACAACTATTTACATAATTTCTATGTCACAAGTATTATATGCAATTCAGAGATGCTTTAATATATAGCAGTATGAAGCCGGGCGTGGTGGTGCACGCCTGTAATCCCAGCACTCGGGAGTCTGAGGCAAGAGGATCAGTGAGAGTTTAAGACCAGCCTGGGCTACACAACTGAGCTCAAGGCCAGCCTGAACTGTACAGCGAGAAGACCAAAAAAAAAAAAAAAAACAACGTATAACAGTATGAGTGATGGTTATATGAAAGTCTTATGTCATTTTGTATAAGAAATTTAAACAAAAAAAATGAATGTTTTGTTATACAGGTCTTGCTTCGACTTGCCCTTGACCACCCAGCAAGAAAAAAATAAAATCCTTAATTACAATGCATGAAACGCAGAGCTAGATTGGTGAGATGAGCTTTAGGAGGCTTAGATTCAATAGCCTCCAACATCGCAAGCTTCACTGGTGGCCCACTGCAATTGCAAAACATTTGACTGTGTATGTATCTGCTTCCTCTTAGTCCAAAGAGAAGTATATTCTTTTCCCTTTTTTGTCTTTTTTTTTTTTTTTTTCTAAGCCACATCAATAGGGAGGTGGGTCATGCCCACACACTGTACTCTGTACAATGATTGTGAGGACAATATGCAATATGTCGACTTTCAAAGAAAAGAAAGGGGAAAAGAGAAAAAAAAAGTAATGTTGATTTAGAAATGTTAATGTTTAATTGTTTGATCTATCTTATATACCTATATGTATTAATCTAAACTGATCTGATGATGAAAATATGTAATATAACCATTGTTAAATTTAAACAATAAAAAAATTGAAGCTAAAAAAAAAAAAGAAAAAAAAAAAAAGAAAGAAATTGAAGCATCTCAGCTTTTGGTATCCAAATAGGGAAGCTGGATTTATCCTCCGCTTATAAGGCATAATTGCACTACTCTACTAATTGGAAATATCCACTTCCTTGTTATTCTCAAGGCCCAACAGTCTCCATGAGTCCCTCTCATACCTCTACAAACCAGAAGTTAGTTACTTTTATTAATGAATTTTAGATTAGTTCAACATAATGGTAAATATATTGATAATCACTCTGTCATGATCACTATTGACCTTGATAATGCCTGGTCTATTAATAATCAGATAAAAAGAAAACCTTTTAAGATCACTTTAAGAGATACCATAATTGTAATTTGACTCCTGTGTAAAGTTTCCTTTTCTTAGAGTATATATGAAGTATCTCTCAGTCTCTTTGATAACAATTATCCAAGTATAGTTTCCAAAACTCAGATTTGCTCTGACTTGTGACACTTGGCCATTGCTGAGCCAATGTCTCTTTGAGACACGTATGTACATGTATGCAGAGGTCAGTGTTGCATATAATTGATTCATTCAATAAAACCATATAGGGAATGATAGCAGTTCCCAAAGGCAAGTGGGTACATTTGGCAGAGAATAGAAGGGATGGGCTGTTGAACAGCCCAAGGCCGTGGTATCTGCCTCTTGTATCACCGTCACTACCATCACCTTCACCTGAATAGTACTTTCTCTGTCACCTTTCTTGTTATTACTTTTGTTGTAAGTGAACAGACAACAATGAGTGTAAGGAGGGTTTTCAGAACTTGGAGTCATTTCGATGCATGGGGGAGCTGTGGACATACCGTGTGGTACAGCTTCATAGCGTGCATGAGATCCTGGTTTCCTTCAGCTCCAGGCACCACAACGAGGAAGAGAATATGCATAGGAGGAAATAGAGAAGAAGGAAGAGAAGAAGAGGACAGAGAGGAGAGGGGAAGGGAATCATAGAGACAGTAGTTTGTTACAAGGCAATGGTATTTACCCTGTTTAACAGTAAAAATTGACCTATCATCTCTGGAAGCAGCATAGGTAGGTGGCATTTCCTTATGAAGAGATAAAAGCTTCATTTCTAATGTATTGGGATAATTATTAACAATTTAAAATCATAAGCATTAGTTGGAATTAAAACTGTAAGAGAAAAACATTTGAGATATGCAGAAGTGTCATGGAGTAAGTGCTCCTAGCAACAGCATTCTCACTGAAAGACACTTACACCCCATAGAACACAGCTGGTGACTCTTTGTGCTCACTTAATGAATATGAATTCAATGCAGTCCTTAGGCCAGGAAAACACAGCCAATGCCTCTTACTAGTTCATCTTCTATAAGTGATATATTTGGCCATAAGGTGTCAAAAGGGATAGATTTGGATGGTTGGTTAATATTATACCACGAAAATTAGAAACCATATGAAATATTTATTTCCATATTTTGTACAGCAATATTTGTTTAACTTTATTGTATAATTGGTTTATTTTAAAAATAAGAGAAAATAAATTAAGTCTCAAGATAGCACATCAAAGTTGACATGACAACCAATTCCCTGAGTTCATTTTAGACTTGAGAATTTAAAAAATGCAGATGTATACTTAGGCAAATTGGCAAAGGCACATCATAAAATTTCTATTTTATATAAATTAGCAAATCATTTGGAGATTTTATGGCTCTTGGTGATAAAATATATTAAATCACCTTTCTGAAAAATAGATTTTTATTCTCCTAAATTGTACATACACACACCCTCAATACTTTATATTAAGAAGCTACCCCTCTTAGCAGATGTCCACTTTTTAGTAAACAAATATTCATATTATCTGCTAAAATAATGCAACTTTATAACCACGGGGAAAATTTCAATTATTTCCAGAATTAAATTCTGATTTCCAAAGTAGAAATGATATTGCTATCTCTCCCTCATCTATATTCAATTCCACATTGTAGTACAATTGTTAAATTTAACACATAAAAATATAAGATATCCAGCTAAATTTAAATTACAGATAAACAACAAAAATTTAAGCATGTGTCCTAGGTGATAGTAGATATGCTAAAAATTTTTTGTTTATCTGAAATTAAAATTTGAGCTGTGTGTGTGTGTGTGTGTGTGTGTGTGTGTGTGTGTATGTGTGTGTGCATGCGCACGCACTGGGGATGCAACCCAGAACTGCTATCCTGGGCTACATATCTATGACTTTTTAATTTTAGACGGCCTTGCTAAATTGCCAAGTTACCAATTGATGGGGTTCAAATTGTGGTAGTCTTGCGTTAGCCTCCCAAAGTGCTGAGTTTACAGGTGTGTGCCGCTAGACTCAGATGCATCTTCCGGTTTAAGTCTGAAACCCCACCCACACTCTAAAACTGACTCTTGCCTTCAAAACAGTGTGACTTATACTCAAAGGCGATGTCTTCCTGCTAAGATATTTACAAAGGAGTTCAAAGCTCTTCACCCTAAGCACAAAATGTGTGCGCGGCCCTTGTGACCTATCTCAGCTTGCTTCTCTGCCTTCTACACAAACACAAACCTTTGTCCATTCCAGCCATGAAAGGAGGCCGATCTTTCCTGGCAGTTGCTTGAGGTTACATAGCGCACCACGCATAAATCTTTGAGGATACCTTTTATTCTTCTTCTTTCCAAGGTCTTCCTCAGTGAGGAATGTCTCCCGCTTCTTGTGTTCTCTCTTTCCATTACCTTGGCTAAATCCTCTCTCCACTGCGCCACACTGTGCTGTTTATTGGAGCGCCAGGAATCTGCGATTGGGATCCTCACACATCCCAACATCACAAGCCAATCGGGAAGAAGGCGGAAGTGGAAGCATGAAATGTTGTGCATGCAAGTTTATATTGTCCCACTCCGGATGCACGCACTTTAAATGCTACCGTGGATGAAATGCTTACAATTGTTTGATCAACCAGGAAGTTGGATTAAATTTTACCTTCTAAAATTTTTCTACCAGAGTAAGATGGGCTGAATTTTTCCCTATGTGCCCTTGTTGGTATTACCTGCATTTGTATTTTCCTCTGTGCCTTCATGGTGACTTGTAATGTAAACTGTAAAGCAAAAAAGCTCCTTTCTGTCCTTCTAGTTTTGGGGATCATAGGAGAGGCCTGGAGTTATTCCTTGCAGTCCTCCGTCTGGGTACACTTTATCATTATAGCAATTTATTTGTATTTCCATCCTCACACTTTTATTAGAGCTGCCATTGTCCAGCAACATTTCTCCCATTCGTAATTATAATGGTTTGTAATTATTTGATAGAATTAAGCAGAGCCAACACAATGTTGTCATTTAGACCAGTGGATTCATGAATTTGGGCTTGGAGACAATACAATGTCCAGAAGCCATTCCTGCCTATTGTGACCTGTGTGGTCTTGTGGGTAGCTCAGCCTCGTTTTAAATTTTATGATCAAGCCAACAGTCTGTACAGCAAAGCAAATAGAGAAGGGTATTAATAGAGGGATTTCATTGCTAAAATCTCTCCCTAACATTTATGTTAAGAGAAAATCTTATATAATCTGTGCCTAGTGGCAAGCTGATGAATAGCTGTTTATTTTTTCACTCACCTGTAACGTATAATGATGATTTCTAAGTGTGGAGAAAAAAAGTGTTTGCTCAATTTATGTTCCTTCCATTCTGATATCCATATCCCAGTAGCAGCCAAGGGAAGGCAGACTAGAAAGCACTTCTTAGAATGGATAGCAAAATCAACACTAATAACGACGATGGCATGTTAACACTAACATATCTAGTATTTCAAATGATCAGCCTGATGTGTTTTAAGACAATGATACAGAGATAGATTTGAAAATATGACTTTAAAAATATTGTATTGCTAAAGGTTAGGTTATATGTATCTGGAGAGTAGAAAGATTAGTGGCTGTAATTGAAAGCAGAGAGCAAGCCGTCCTACTTCTTTATATCCAATTTCTCATTTTGTAAATAATGTGGCTCTAACTCTGTAAATGAATTAGGTATCATCTGTACAGTAGAAAAAACTCCAGTTGCAAAGTTGTTAACTGAGCCAAATGATATTTGAAAACACAGTGCAATGCCAAAAAATTAATGGATTCATTTTATTTCATTGGCCTGCTTCACATTCTTGGTCAGCTATTTCCCTGTTGATTTATCACATTTTGGCTCTTCTTGTGGCTAAAAATTACCTTTTGGTCTGGAATATGCATTTGCACAGTGCAAAGATATCATTTGACTGCTGATGTTACCCTTCTGAAGGATTTCAGAAGATTAATCTGGTGAAATACTGAGCCATATGCGGGCTATGTCAATGAGGCTCATGTGCATATGAAAAACAAAAAGATTCAGCCAAAAATTTGAAAAGCTGGATCCCAAAGAAAATGTGCCACTGATTTTCACTATGTAGACATACTCTGCATGCTAGCAAAGAACAGAAATGAGTTTGCAGGATAATGGTGGTATGTGTAATAAGAGGGTGTGTATGTGCATATTAAGTTTGGTCTAGAGTAACTGAAAAATGAAAAGGATGCTGGAAGAAAATATGTCGAGATAATACTTGGTTTAAGATAAAGTTTTGTACTCTTAAAAACATACCTCTCTAGCCAAAACAATTTATTACTCAGAGTGGATTAAGGATTTAGTGGTTTTATTCTTAAGGAAAAAAGCAACAGCTCAAGATTAATATTTTAAAAGTTTACTTAGAAACAAAACACTACTGGCCTCCAAAACATCATATGCCAATTTTCTTCTCTGAACATTTTTATAGACAACTTATTACCTCCCTAAATTGTAGGTTTAGGCGAAAATTTAAGGGGCTGTATAATAAGGTAGCTGACAAATCTTTAACTATAACAGTACTAGTTATTGCTACTGTAATTTATGAATAGATACTGATTCTAATTAAGTAATAGCAGAGGTTGTCTTTGAATTTACGAGGCTATAATCAGCTCCCTTGTGCTCAATAAATGCCACAGCTACAGTCTGTGGTGTTAATTTCACACTACAGTGGGAACTAGTGGTTGTTGCCAAATATACTCATAAGTCACAGGCAATTTGGATTATTACCGTAGTGTATGCTGCATCAAGAAGTGAGCTAGTTCATAATCACTTTTAAAAGTCATTATTGAGTATTTGTGTGTATGATATCTCCTCTGACATTGATGGAGCATAGTGCAGTAGCTTATTTTTTCCTCAAAACTAATTTCTAGATAAAATAAACATGTCAAATCTTCAGGAAAAATAATATAAGAAAGCCCATCCATCCTCAGCTATCTTGCTATGTTTAGTATATGAGATTGTAAGCTTTGGGTTTTTTTATTCCTAATGACTACCTTCTGTGTGTCGTTCCCCCAAGAGCAGTGCCTGATATGAGGCTGTTTCTATATGCAGATTTCATGATAACTGTGATGGAATTTTATGGCAAAAACTTGCCATTCTGTTCCTTTTTCATTTCCTGAAGCTTGATGCTACACTGAACAATTTCATTTGAGGTTTCAATGCTAGAACGATGAGAGAGAGAGAGAGAGAGAGAGAGAGAGAGAGAGAGAGAGAGAGAGAGAGAGAGAGAGGAGCAAGGTAAGAGAGAGAAATGAACAAGCCATTTATAATTGTCTTCATCAGTTGGGTTTCAAGAAATTCCACCCAGGACTGCATAGTATTCAAGGTGTCATTCTTACTTTCACCACCTGGAGTTCTATTTTTTTCCTCCAATAATCAATGTGTTCAATCTGTTGACTGAGAGGGTCTTCTTTATGAGAGGACAGGCTGCATTACCATGGACAACATGCTTTGACTGATTTAAGGAGCACTGAAGACAGATTTCTATTTTGAGTACATTTGTACCACTTTCTGAGGAATCCACTAGGTTCCGATGCAATAATCAACATAGTAAGAGCAGCACGTTTCTTCCCAAGAGAAGGAATGCAAATGGCAATCTACATGATGTTTTAGAGCTTCCAAAATCAAGGTGTCATAAAAGAATGAAAGCAGTCAAGTACTTTTACTGCTTCATTGTATTTTTCCAAATAAAAGGACACAAAATCTCATATATTTCATATATAGCTTTCCATGACCCACCAAGAGAGGATTTTTCAAATCTTTGAAAGACTTGACCTTCTGGATTGGAAGCTCATCCTTTGGTAACCAGCTGACCACCAAAAGACTTTACAGAGAACTACAACCAATGCTCTTTGGAGGGAACTGATAAATATTACAGAAACAAATTGTGTGTGTGTGTGTGTGTGTGTGTGTGTGTGTGTGTGTGTGTGTTCTGTTCTGTTCTGATCCTTTTCATTAGCTTCCTAGGGGCAGAAATTGTGTTCTTAGAGTAGCATAGAATCACAACTTTTCTTAGCCTAATTTGCAACACTAAAGTCTTGTATTATTGTACACACCAACAAAATTAGGGCAGCATTTGCATAAGCAGAAAAGCTTTGGGCATAACAAATTCTCAGAACAGTTCCAATGTGCACCCAGTCTTTCAGAAGATGGAGATTTTAAACAAACCTTGATAATGGCATAGCCAGAAGTCATGTGAGGACTATGGAAATACACTGCAAAATGTCCTTTCTAGAGAGAGCTTGCTAACTGATAACCTCTTTGCATTCTCCAGAGCATTCATGTCATGGCATGATTTTCACAGATACGTCTTAGACCATGACTAAGGATAGGAGTTTGGAACGGACATTGAAGACTAATCATTCTTGTCCAATTTATGTATCTTCTAATGGATAGCTTCTGCTCAAGAATTCTGCCAACCTCTGCTCCCTCTTATAGAAACTCTGCTCCAGGATTCCTCACTAGCTGAACCACTACTGTCCAGTGTCACACTGCAAAGGCTCATCCCTTTGAAACCTTCCTCCTTCTCTGACTCTCCACAAGTGTCACAGTCACAACAGCATCAGAAGGTTCTCTCTCTACACATCTCCAGACACTTCCAAATGTCCTCTGTAAGACAATGATGTCTCCTGGATGAGAACCCCGGATCAAGGTCAGAAAGATTCCCTAAGGACAGTTAGCTTCCTGTTCCTTTAAGATCCTAGAGTATTCGGTTTCCTTAAAACAGTGTTTCACTGTCATTGTTCAACAATTGGGTTTTCCTACTAGATTATAAGTTCTTTTTATTTTCACTGTATTTCTCCAGTCTCTTTTTAGACCTCTGTAAACAACATTTACTCAAATGTTGAATCATGAAAGAAAGGGAAGGCAAGAACAAAGGAAGAAGAGGCAGGGAACAAAAGCAGGTAGTTATCCTGCAAGAGCAGGCAGGAGAGAGTAAATCCATGAACCAAGGATCCTGTGCTGATGAAAAAGCCTTGGCATATGTCCACATGTTAGATTCTGAACATTCACAAGTTCTTGATTCTGGCTCTGGCCTTAATATATGACTCTTACTTTCTAGAGTGCTATTTTGTTGAGGAACTGTTCATTTATTATACTCCAGTTGTTGAAATCCTCTTTAGGTTTTAGATCTTCTCTGGCCACTAAGAGCCCGTTTCCAGGCAACAGCTCGCAGCCTACCATCCCTCCTCAGTAACTGACAGCAGTTAGCCATCAGTAACACGATCTCAGACATCAGAACTCTGCTCCAGGGGGTGAGTGCTTCTAGCTTTGGATTAAGCAAACAATATTGTGAATACTACACGGTCCCAAACAGAGAGGTAGTTAGGAGTGTAATCAATTACTCGGGTGACATCATAATCCACATGAGATATGACGTACATGGAGCTCCAACTCCTGCCCTTTCCAGGGTCTGCTCTTCTGGGGGTGATCAGCAGGGCTGATATCTGGCACTTTCCACAGGCAGTTGTGCTATGTTCCTCAAACAATGTGATAGACTTGGGAGATTTGGGAAAGAATTTGTTTACTAAAATTATTTTAAAATTAGGCTAGCAAGAAAACAATGCTGGTGCGCAAAGCAAAAAAGTAAAAGACTACCATCTGTTTGGGTTACTCTTGCTCTTGCAGGTTCAAAAGAACCTACATTCTTTTAAGATTTGACAGTGACCAGATATAGCCAGAGGTGAAAGGATCCCTTTGTAGGCACAGGCCAGATATCTAGAAAGCATCCTGGCCCACCCCGAAATCCTTTTCCTCCTGCTATTTTCTAGACAGAGGTTTCTGAAGCCTTAAGAAAAATTCGCTTCAACTTCTAGAGTTTTCAGTCATCCATAGATCTTATATGCATAATAGCTAAAAATATCCCTGGCCATCTATCTTTGACATCATGAAACACTTTGCTATAGTTACCTAAATTGGCGTTTTATGGAAATCTAAGTTTGTAGGAGATGAATAAATGAATAAATTCAGTAGTACTCAAAGTTTAGTGAATAAAACATCCACTAAGGGAACTTATTAAAAATTTAGATTTGGAAAATTCTCAGAAATTTGCAAATTTTTAGGTAAGATATTAGTTTCATAAAGAAAAATTCACTCACTAAAGCTATACCGCTTGGTGAATTTAATAACTGCATACAACCACGTCACCTCCAGCATAGGAGGCAGGAGCGCTGCCCTACAAGGGTTCGCATGTCCCTTTGCAGTCCATCTCTTTGCGCTCCTTTGTCCTGAGCTCCAGGGAACCACCCATCTGCTCTTTGCCCCTGTAATTTTGTCTTTTCTGGAATTTAATATAAATATGATTAGTAACATGTTGTATTTGGCATTTCTTCCTCAGTGTAATGTCTTGAAAACTTCCTGGAGTGTTTACAATTTTAATTAGAAATTGTATATTTTCTATGAGCACAATATGTTTACTGGGGAGAAGAACGCTTCTGTCCGAGAGAGGAACATAACGGGAGCCCAGGCAGGTTGTCCCTCAAAATTATAGACTTTTTTGTGGTATACACATATAGTTTCATAATCTGTTCCAAGGTACCATTCACAGATGATGAAACTAAGATACAACGCAAGTGCCTTGTCTGAAGTAAAATAACACTGAGAAATCTATAATATTGTGTCCCAGACAGAATATCCCAAATCATTTGATCCTATTCTACTTCTTCATGTTGAGGTGTCTTAAAATATTCTCCTAACTTTGGATTCACTTGAACAATATATATGTGATCCCTATGAAAGTATCTTTTCTTTTTTCTTTTATATTAGAGGGAATTATTGCCAGGGATTTCTTTATATTCAGAAAAACATACAGTAGAGTGTGAATGAGCACGAAAATGACTATAACATTCTTCCTGACCTCCCTGGACATTTCTTATTGTTATGCAAATGAGCATCAAGTACATGAAAAAAATCAGTTAACATTATTAATCATCAGGGAAATGAACTCAAAACTACAAAGAAATGATGTATCTCACTAGTTAGAAAACTGTAACAAAAAGGAGAAAAACTAAATGCTGAGGGTATAGAGAGAAGGGAACTTTAATCTATCATTGTTGGGAATATAAATGAGCACAGCTGGTATGGTAATAGTAGACAAATTCCATTGGCTGATTGATTTGTTTCTCATGTGCCTATTCCTTTACCTTTTAGTTTGAGTAGGTGACACTGATGTTGAAGAACCAGCACAATGAACCTGCAACCCCAAGCTTTGTTCTGGACAACAAGTCCCATCAAGAATTTCATAAATGCTCTAAAGCAGTGGTTCTCAACCTTTCTAATGCCGTGACCTCATAATACAGTTCCTCATAATTTTGGTGGCTACTTCAAAACTGTAATTCCAAATACATAACATTTTCTGATGGCTTTAGGTGACCCCTGTGTTTTGGTCATTCAACCCCCGCTGGGGTTGTGATCCACAGGTTGAGAACTGCTGCTCTAAAGCCTTCCAAATGGAGGAGCTAGAGGAATTTACAAGATTTTAAGCTAGCAAAAGAATCTGGAATCAAACAAACAAGAGTCAAAGAGTAGATTTTGAAGGTGCACTGGAGGGTAGTTACTTCTGCTCCATGAGGCACTTCATGAGACGCAAAACTCAGGAAAGATTATTATACCAGCTAAGTTAGAAGTTAATATAGAGCTAAAGAGGGACTGGGATCCCAAGGAAGAAAGCAGAAAGAATAAAGATATCAGGACGGTGGCTGGAGGCGTACCTGAAGAAGACAACACCTCCAGATAAAGACGCAATGGCCAGACCAACATCCCTCCATAAGAGAGAAACAATAGCTTGGAGTTATATGCTACTAAGCACCACCTAGTCCAGAAGGTCCAGACAGGCATCAGTCACCCAAGTGGGTGATTAGAGCATCCAGGTTCGTCCCTAACCCGAAACACCTTTTGTCCTTTCCATGTACCTTTGCTACCTGATCTGCTTCCACATTGGACCAATATTAGCTAAACAGATCTTCCTGTAATCCTATAGATTGATTATAGTTTGACATATATTGAATCCACATTGTGACTTACCTGTATAAATTAACTGTGGCAAGGGGCCTTAGTAGCAACCCACTTCTGTGTCCCTTTCTGTCTCTTAGGAGCTATTCTTGTTCTCTAGTAAACCTTTCCTACCTTTACCCTTCATTGTCCTTTGGCATCACTCTTAGATTTCAGGGAACATGAACACGGTCTCTCTGACACCTAGCTGGTCAGAAGTTACCTTTTCCCATGTATCATTTTGGAGGTCACACTGAGAGCTCTGGAAGGAGGTAAAAGCCTGTTTTTTGTGTTGTGGCATCCTTACATATTTATTCCTTTAGGTAATCGAAAATTGGCATCTGTTGCCTGCTGATTGCTTATGCCTCTTGTTGGTGGCTTGAGCTATGTTAAACATTGAGAGCAGGGAATATTGTGATGTCTTCACAGTTAGGCTTCTTTGACAGGGCATTTTAATTTTGTCGGCAGGGTCTTACATTCCTGCTTTGTATGTACATTTATACCTCTACATTGGCTGCTGAACCTACTTGTGTTCCTTTCTTAACTTGTGTGGCAGTTACAAGATGGCTTCTTGTCTCATTTTAGATAGCTGTTTGGAATGGCATTTTAAACTTTCTAATTGCTTTGAAGCTTGTACTCTTGGGTATGTCTGAGGCTAGGGAACCAGTTTTTGAGGTGCGCCTCTGTTATAGATGGCTGTTGTAATTGATAAGTAAGTGGTGTTACACTGCTCTTTACAATCATGAAAATCCTCATTTTCATTTGGAAGCTCCTGAGTCCTTACAAACTGAGTGTTCATCTATTAGGAAAAGAATGGTAGATGTTCCTTCATAGCGTCCATAACTCCAATCCCTAGGTATAAAGGAAATCAGCATTTACACTCATTCAAGAAGGCACAAATGAGGGTTTGGGTGGTCTAGGGCCTAGGTACACATTTCTCAGGTGACCAACAGAAGAGAGCCTCATTAAGGTTCTTAGACTGTTGGTTTTCTACTTGGCAATGCAATAGGAATCAGTGGTAGCTTTTATCTTTGGAAACATGTTTACTAAGGACTGGAGACTCACCCAGGGGAAAACTGTTGGCCATGAATATCTTTCTTCCCTTAAGATACTAGGATTTAGTTCATGTGGTATGCATAGAGTCACTCTTCTAGCCATTCTTCACCGCCCTGCACTTGAGAATTAATGTATTCACCACAATAGTTTTTTGTCCAAATAAATTTTCATCTCTATAACTGCAGGAATCCAAGATCCAGTTTCTGGAATGGTGAATTTTCTCTCCTTGGGGCTCTTCCAGAGTGAAGATGACCTTCACTTATTTTTGGTCCATAATTTTAAAAACTAGTCTAGATTTAATTTTTAAACTCTCCAAGAATAAATGCAAAAGTTTTAGTCAAATTTATCCACCTTTTAGTCCTTAAATAAAACTAGAAATTGACTTCTTTCATTTAACCTTCTCTTTAAGAATGCTGCGCTACAGGGTAGACTCACTGGTTTTACAGTATGGAAGGGTTCACTGACAGAATAAAAACTATTCCTATGGACCCTTGAGTCAGTAACAGTTTTAAACAGAAACAAGGGTAGCCATTGCTTCAACATCCAGAGGACTGTCTCTCTCTTGCTATGATTTCTTTCCAGAGAATTTTTCTTGCCAGGCCTACCCCAATTCTTGGAGATACGGTAACTGAGGTTCTGAGAAGGAAAATCCTCAGATGAAAGAAGGGAAAAAGATATATGTAGGCATATATGTGGAATAGTTTGGATAACTGCACTGTTGATTTCTGCTGTTCTTTTGAAAGGAGCAGTTAATGCTTAAGTTTTTTTAAGCTCAAATTTCTTTTCTTACTCTTTTGAATTTCTTATAACTTCTTTGTTGATGTTTTGTTTTCTTTACAGAAATCTTACACATTTATGTCTGGTAATCTGAACAAGTAATTTGAAGAGAGCACCATGTAATACAGAAATCATTGTTGAATTTTCATTACTTTGTTTAGTGAATCTTGTATCACTTCTAATGCTATTTATTCTTTTCTATTACTATTTTGTATCCTTTAAAAATAGTAAAATTTTAGGGCGGGCCAAATAGCTTGGAGGATTAAAGTGCTTTCAGGCAGGCGCAACAGCCAGGGATTCAATCCCAGGGCCTGCCATGCCAGCCCTGCTCCAGGGATGCGCTGAGATGGCAATTGAGATGGGGTGTGGTAATGTGAGTCTCTAATCGCAGCTCTTGGGAGGGTGTAAACAGGCAAATCAATAGGAGTCTGGTCTAGTAGTGAGACTCTGAACATCCTGTAGATCCTTCTCTAAAATATAAATGCATAAGTAAATAAATAAATAAAACAAAGTTTTAAGAAGGAAAATCCTGTAACTAAGTATGGTCCAAGGGACACAAGACCATGAGTAAGGAGGCCCAGGTGTATGGTAAAAGTGGCTAATTCAACTCTGGCTACCTTCTCACTCCTTCTAGGTCATTGCTACTAGTACTAGAGGGGTCTAAGTCTAAGGCAGGCTTTGTATTGGGCACAGAGCTAGAAGATTAGACAGGGATTGCTCCTGCCCCTTTATTTTCCTTTTAAAATACAAACTTAGTTCCAAAGAGTGTCACTTAGTCTCTTTCTACACCCTAACCTTGCTTGAGGACCCCCCTAGACCTTCATGAGGAAGATCCCAGTGGTCATCAAGATAATAGTTTTGGCTAGAGCTATGGATAGCAAAGTAACTGTGAGAATGTGTATAGCGGGCTATTTCAAAAGATAAACCATTAACCTAGGGCCCATCTTAGAAACTCTCTTTGTTTTCACAGGTACGAAAGGATTTTTTCCTTCTGATGTTTTCTGTGAGAGAACTCTGGTAATTGACCTATAATATGTTCTGACTAGTCCACTTGTAGCTACAAGCCTAAAGTTGTAAAAGTGCTAGTGTAGTTTAACCTGGACAAATTCATTCTGATCATTCATTCTAATTCAAATTTACTTGTATTGTATATGTTGTTCTGTCTGTTAAATGTATATTAATAGCCAGTTAAATCACCTACAACTGCTCTAGTTAAGAAAAATGTTTTTGAGCCCAATAACTTATTTTTGTTATTTGGATTTTTTTCTTTTTTAAATTTTCATGCGAAAATATTTATAGAGTTTCTTAGGGCAGCCAAACTTATGTTCAACATGAACAGGTGAGGTCCTATATTCTCAAGGCCTACAGAGGACTTACACATAAAAGCCTTAAAATTTGATAGCATATGGATTATATGTAATTGAGTTGTACATTTCTGTGAAAAAATATGTGTTCTATTTTAGTTGGTATATAGATAAGACGCTCATGGTGTAGCTAAATAAAGTTGTTCATGGGGTTATCAATGAGAACACAAGATAAAAATAAATGTCTTTAAACTGGTGCATATTTGCCATACAGCTTGTTATCTAGTTAAGAGAATATCAAACAGATTAGTTTTATAAATGCAATGGCTATTGTTATTTGCTTCTAAAAACTTAAGAGATTTTCCTTGGCAAAAGATAATATGTACTGCTCTGAATGTTTAAGTGTTATGTTTTAGTTCTCATGAGTCACCTAAAACAACTGTTAAGATGTATTTAAGATGACTAAATAAAATCTTAAAAGGTTAAGCTTTCTATGTCTAAAGCAATAAGGTTTACTTAACTTATTGGAGTGTTCTTGCTTTAGTTTACAAAACTAGATTTAAAGACAAATCTGCATTTTATTAAAATAAGTTCCTTGTGTTCTCATTGCTAAGCTTTAGGGTACTAAAAAGTGAATTTTAAGAATTAAATAATATTTAAGTGTTAACTTATGAAATGTTTTCAGTAATCAGTTCGTGCTTCACCAAATAAACAATTATTATCTTGTTTTAAAACATATATTTGGACATGTATGCATGTATACATCTAAAAACAAGCTATGATATGAATCAAAGTTCCAAATTTATGTTTATAGAGTTAAAACCATATAAGCTTAATACATACAAAGTTTCTAATAGATAATGTCTTTTATACAATATGTGTTTAGACCTTAAATGTATGAAATGATTAATATTTGACATCTCTTTAAATTTGGTTCTTTTATTTACTCTTTGAAGTTCTTAAACTAGGGAGACAATATGATGTTTACACAAACAGGTCTGACTTATTTCACTTATGAATATGGTCTCCAGTTGCATTAATTTGCCCATAAAAGCCTAATGTTTTTCTTTATAGCTGAGTAATGCTCCATTTTTTAAAGTGCTACATCTTTTTTAATCCATTCCTCGGTTTTATGGGCATTTAGGTTGTTCCAAGATTTAAATATGACAAATTGCATTACTATAAACATGAGTGCACATACATTAGGTGGTACGAGGTTTTCAGTTCTTCTGGAAAATCACCCAGGGGAATATCTGGGTTGAATGGGAGCTCCAATCCTAGCTTTTTGAAGAATCTCCACACTGATTTCCACAGTGGTTGTACACTCTCACCAACCTAGGGGAAAGAGTCCTTTTTTCCCTATAGTCCCTATAGCATTTGTTATTGGTTGAGTTTTTGATGATAGTCATTCTTGCTAGGGTGAGATTGAATCTCAGTGTTGTTTAAATTTGCATTTCTCAAATGACCAAAGGTGTTGGACATTTTTTTACGTATTTATTTGCCATTTATATTTCTTCCTCTGAAAGTGTATATTCATCTCAGATGCCCATTTTTTTGATTGGGTCTCTGATAGGTACAATAGATATTATGAAAGAGAAAAAAACTGCTTAAAAGGAAAGAATAACTGGCATGAGGTAAATAAGAAAAGAAAGAAGGAGAAATATATATATATATATATATATATATATATATATATATACATATATATATATGTATATTACACACACAATAGCTAAAATAACTGTACTGCTAATTTCCCTTGGTTCATTGAAAGAAACAGTTAATGATTAATTTTGTGACTAATTTTGCATGTTTATATCTGGTAATCTGGGCAACTACTTTGAAAACAACAATATACAACATAACAACCATTGTTGAATTCCTATCATCTTGTTTTTGAAATTATGTATTGTTGCTAAGGTTTTTGTTTTTATTATTTTTTATTCTCTTAACTTTTTTTAAAAAATAGTCTTGCATTTAAAGTTGACTTGTAAGCATGTTTTAGTCATATAAATGAGATATACTTGTATGTTGGGTATGTGTAACTTTATTTGCAGTCATGAATACTGCATCATAAATGTATCAGAGCTGTGAAGATGTCCTTAATTCTTGGCAACATAGCATGCTAAATCTCATGCCATATTCAGCTGTACATTTGTGTTTCCCAAGTTTACAGGTCTTCAAAGATGTAAAACTAAAGAACATCTTATCATACTGTTGACTTCCAGGTTAAAGTTGTTTATGGTGGCAAAAATTTTAGACTGAAATGTCTGGCATTGATGAAATGTACATGCCAATATAGCATGAGACAGTCAGTCAGATGATGCAGACATGTCTTCAGGCTTATGCCTGTGAGATTATCATGTAATTGTGTTATAATAATTGGTTATAATCATCATAAAGTCCAGGTAATAACACTGTAATGATTATAGATTAGACATTAATAAACTGTGAAGTACATCAATAAGCATATTCTACTTAAATGTCACTAAAATGGCTGAAAGAAAACAAATTAGGTAAAAGTGTTCACACCATTCGATTATTTCATAATTAGATAAAGGTAACTGACTGAAAAGCTATTTTACACTTAAATGCATTTCATAAATAACATGTGATCATGATGGCCATACTAAAATGCTCTGACACAGTGATCTCAAGTTTTCTCTGTAAAACTTTGTCATTGTTTCTGTAACATTTTGCAGCATTTTAATTTCTAAGACAACCATGAGTCATAAAGAGATGATAATTCATTTGTCATACTATATATTTCAAGATGCTCAATTTCTAGATAAGATCATAAAATATGATACTAATGCAACTATTCTTCTCTTCTGACTACTCAAGCATGGAGATTTGGTGACTAAAATTTGAAGGATAACTGGGCTAAGAGCATAGCCAATATTTTGGCTTTGTCTCTCAAAGGCCAACAAGGACTTAGGATATGAAGGATGTTTTCTAGAGTATTCTACACCTTTGATGAGTCACCCAACTGCCTGAACAGGGAGATTGTTGGATCCCAGAGAATAGGAGTGAACCAACGCACACTGTATCAAAAAGGAGGGACACCAAAGAAAGAAATGTCTTTCATGCTTCTAGAGAAAGCCATATGGTCAAGCACGGCCATCACCTATCTTGGCAGCTCATTTTAACAAAGGAAAAACTCTTTGCATAGTTCAAAAGTAATGCCTAAGGAGAATTAACTGACTTGACAGACAATAGGAAATTAATTTGATTAATTCAGGTCTCACTTTAAATTGGTCTTAAATGCTCAGCAGAAAAGTATAATCAAAAGAAAAATAAAATATTGCCAGAATTACAAACACTAGACATATAAAGGGGCTTGAATCACTGACCTCTGCGGTCAGGTTCCAGTTCATCTATAGCTGACCACTTATATGGTTCAGTGAGGTTAGGAAACTACAATGGAGGCTATACAGTATCAGTAAGAATCAACATATTCCTTACCCAAAATTGTCCTTTAGAGCTACTACACATGCTATCTTCTTACAGCTAAAATAGGAGAGACTTGCGATGAAGAAATGTTGGACATATAGATAACATCCATCAGTAGAAGATTCTGAGAACCAGCTGGTTACAACTGCTATTCTAATCCCTTATGAATGTCTGGATGCGATTCCTTACCCAATCTGCCTTTGCATTCATATATGATGTACATGCTTTAATCTCTTGGAATATTTCTTTATTCTTATCTAGGGACAAACTACTCCCATTGATTGTGCATATTGAACCAGATCAATAAATATACAGTACTCCTTTCACCAGAGTCCACTAGATCAATCTTGTAAAGGCAGCTCATTGCTTCTAAACACCAACATGACTTCTATCAAAATTCTTTTCAATTAGCTCCCCTTTGATTAGCTATACTGCAAACTCCCATACCCCAACCCTTCTCAGCTGTAACAGCTGGATTGAAACTATGTCCATTCTTCCTAACTATGGTTAGATATAGCTCTTCAGAGTGTAGCTATAATAGAGAACAAAGTTAGATAGAAATGAATATGGCAGTTAGAGAGGGACTGGGCTCTCAAGGAAGTCAGCAGAAAGAATAAAGATATCAGGATTGTGGCTGGAGGTTCATCTGAAGAAGACCACATCTCTAGATAAAGATGCAACGGCCAGACCAACATGCTTCTCTAAGAAATAAGCAGTTACTTGAAATTCTACTGTATTAAGTGCCACCTCATCCAGAAAGTCCACATAGGCATCAGTCACCCAGGTGGGTGATCAGAGCATACAGACTCATACCTAAACCAAAATGCCTTTGTTCTTTCCGTGTATCCTTCTACATGACTTACTTCCCCATTGGACCAATACTAGCTAGCTAAGCAGCTATACCTGTAATCCTATGCATTGATTATAGTTTACATATGTTGTTCCCACATTATGGCTTTGCTGTATAAATTAATCCTAATGGAGGACTTTAGTGGGAAACCACTTCTTTGTCCCCTTCTGTCTCTTCAGCTATTCCTGTTTTCCAGTAAATCTTTACTACTCTTACCTTCTATTGTCCTTTGGAATTCACTGTTAGATTTAAGGGGACACAAATTTAGTGCATCAGGTTGAGAGTTATATTTTCTCCTGTCTCCTTGTGACCTTGTAGAGTGAAGCTTTTTTTTTTTTTTTTTTTTTTTTTTTTTTTTTTTTTTTTTTTTTTTTTTTTT
>PVJA010000022.1:49109-241635 GCA_004027025.1 Myocastor coypus | reverse complement strand
TTTAATCGTAAAGAAACCTATTGGTGCCTAGGTGTTATGATTTGTGTCTAGTGGTCCCCCCAAAGCCTCATGTAAGCATGGGGCAGGGAGGATTAGAGTTTGAGACATACTCATGATCCGCTGGGATTATGTGTTTTAGTACTGATGGGATTATGGGTCTGAGTACTGCTGGGATTATGAGTGTAGCCTGAGGCAGATAGCTTGAGGCATAGAGCCTGAATGACATATAAGAGGGACAGAGAAACAGACTCTCCCTGTTCCTCTCTGTTGCAATTATTCTGCTGCCATGAACTGCTGCTCTGTGCATGTGCCAGTCTGTCTTAGGGGCCGGCCAAGTATGGACTGAAACCTCCAGTAACTGTGAATTAAATAAACCTTTCTTTCCTTCATTTTGGGTGTTGGGTATTTGTCGCAGCAATGAGAGAAGAGTAACAAGACTCTAAGTTTCATGGTAGAAATAAGAACACTAAGCTTCTGAAGAAAAACAATTCTTCCTGTAGCTAGCTTCTGGCTTAAGTCACATAGCCAGTAACTACCTTAATCAGATAGCTGAGATTTGCCTTAATTCTGTCAAATTCAGTCAATCACACCAGACTATTTCCACTATTTTATCTAAAACTTAATAGAAGAGAGCAATTCTGGGTAGCACATCAGCTAGTAACTACATACAAGCAGGGGAAAATTTTCCAAGCTGTTATGGTGTATGTCTGTTTTTTTCCCCTACAGACTCATGCAGTCATTGAGGAAGCTTCTAGAGTTTGTGATTTATTCACGATCCAAAGCTGGGATTATAGGTGTGAGTGCTACACCCACCCTGGGCAGGTAATCCACATACAAACGTAAGAAAGGGAGAGAGGCTTGCTAGCAGCCACAGTTTCTGCTCTTCCCTTTGCTCTTCATTGTTTTCCACATCCATGAACTGCTGCCCTCTGCCATGTGCAACCCTGCATTGGAGCCAGCTCAGTATGGACTGAAACCTCCTCTAACTGTGAGCTAGGTAAACCTTTCCTTTCTGAATTTGGGGTGTCATGTATTTTGTCCAGCCAATAAGGGAAAAGTAACTAGACAGGTCCTCATCATTCAGTCACTAACCTTCACGACCATTTTAAAGAACTTATGATTGTTGTGAAGCCATTTCCTTTTTTTTTTTTTTTTTTGGTTGCTTCTCTACAAATTAGAAGCCTAGCCGAAGCCCTAAAAACAAAATAAGTTGGTCTTTCTCAAAAGTGGTTTATAAAAAAATAAAAGCAACCATCATATGTACTTTAAAATAAATACACAGCTTGAAAACTAATATCTTGATTTTCATTTAAGACTTTCTCTTGCTTGTCTTCATTCCTCTACAGTGAGCATGTGTAGCTTACTGATCCCAGAGTAGTGGTCCCAGTGCTCATTCTAAAGAAACCTGTGATCTCTCACTTTCCTGGAGCTCAAAGCAATACAAATAGATGGCCCTGTACTGATTTCCATAATCTTTCTTTGGAGTTTCTGTGAGTAAAGGAGTCCAAATGCCAAGAAAATAAATTGAATGAAAGTGTGAATTACTTTTTTAATTAAATTAGACATTCATACATAAATCCGTACATTGCAATAAATATCTAAAAACTTGATATTAGGCATGAAAAAGATACCATAGAGATAGATAAGTGAAACACTAAAGAGCAGAGTGCAAGTGCTCCAGAAATGAGGCACATCACACCTGGGTGATCTTATCCGTGTTTTGGGTGGTGTGTTTGTATGGGCAGTTCCAAAAGAATGGTCTTCTGGGAGTACAAGATGACTATTTATAAGTAAAAAAGGGACTGGGCAGACCCATTTACCACTGAAAGCAAGTTACCCAGGTTTGTTGTTTTCAGAGAAGAAAAGGAAAATAAAATAACAGACTAGGCTTATGTCTTGAAAGTACAGTTTTTTCTTAAAAGTATAATTTTTAAAATCTTGACTTCTTTCTTTGGCTGCTTTCAAACTAGTCTTCCTTGTTCTGTCTTACCTCATTTCTCTCTGAGGCTTTGATCCCTTATGTTTAAGGAGGTACAGAAGGCTGAGTGCCCATCTTCAATAACTGCTTCAGGCTGAAGAGAGGCATTGATCCTGCCTAGCCTGGGCCTGAGAGTCTTGGCCTGATTGATCTAAAGGAGACATAGTCATATTGGATTCCATGTTTTGAAAAACTATCATGTTTTGATAGACTGATAAAGAGGACAAAGACACAAGGCACTAACCTACAGCAATGAAGCACACAAAAGAAAATAGTTGTAATGCACAGTATTATCATCAGTAGAGAAATGATGGCTTTCTTCCACCAGGTTGTGGGGGGAACCAGAACCCAGTCAGTAGTCAAACTGTGTGACAGAAGGTGATATTGTACTGATTTGTGAATGTAAATCATGTGATGTACTGGAGACACAGATCATCAGAAATATGTATACAACATTCTGTTTTGATCACATGTTTCACCTTGTGCTGCTGTTAGACTATCTAGGGATATTTGGTATTTTACCTTACATATGTTTTAATAATTTCAATGAGAAAAAATAGCAATGATACAGTTTCAAAACAGGATAGTAGGGCAGTTACAATAATTAATACATTACATATCATTGTCTTTATAGTAGTTGTTCAGAGTACAAGATGCAGACATGATATCTTGTCTAAGAATTATTAGTACAAATCTTTCTTCTTATTGAACTAAGAGAAAGTAGCTGTACATCTATCCTAACTTTTTTTTTTTACCACAAAATGGACCTTCATTTATATCCCTCCTATTTTGTGAGAGATGGGTGTTCCATTTCCATTCAAATATTGTAGGTACATGAATTTATCAAAATAACCCAATAGAGTCCAATAGTCTATACTAGTAGTGAGTAATCAGTAGAACTGGCCATGTCAGGAGTTGTTGACTTGAGCCTTTTGCAGCTCAGCATATTAACATAGCTTTACTTTTTATACCTTATGGTTAGACTTTTCTGCTGGATGATTAAGACCAAGATAAAGCAAGACATATATGACAAAGTAATGTAACTTTTGTATCTGACAAAGTCAGTCAGATCCCCTCAGGATTTACCGTAAAACCATGTATAGTGAGTTGTAGACTAGCTAGAAATAATAATAATAAGCTCAAAGGCTTAATATATAAGTAGGTTCATCTTAAAGATATACTCATAAGTGAAATAAACCAGACCTACATGTGTAAATATCATATAGTCTCCCTAGTGTAAGAACTCAAAAGAAGAAATAAAAATGGAAAGGCATAACACAGTTAAATGGAAAGCAAGAACTTAAGGATTAAACAATAAAGAGAGAGCAAAGAGAAAAGTTAGGAAATATGGCAGGGGCAAAACCATGCATTTATATACACAAGATGGTTAAGACAATGGTCCTAAGAATCTCCATCAGGTTTGAAACTAGCCATTAATTAGTACAATTCTCACCCTAACTATACTGATATCTGTGAACTAAGAAACTACACTGAAGATAGCAATGTGTATACTGAAACCAAGTTTAGGGCCATTTGGTTTTGTGGGATGGTTTTTCTCACCATTTTTATTTCTCAATTTAATAGTAAAATAATACCTTCATGTATAGTCAGCTAGCGATTCAGTAGGCCACATCATATCTTCAAATTCTCCTTGAGGCATAAAGATAATATCCAGATTATCATGCCAGTGGAAAACTGATCTGGTCCATTGACTCCTCAAGGCTGGGAGGTTAGCTGGTTGATTTATGGTAGTAACATACCATGCTTGAGCCCATGAATACCCTAGTGTACATCACTCTAGAGGCATATTTGTCAAGTTGTTGAAATAATGAAGTTCTTAGTACCTGTTAGTCTGTCTCTACCAACTCTTTTGCTTGACAGCTATGACTATTTTTTCTTTTACTTTGAATTCACTTTCCTTCTTTATTCACCTGCCAAAAATCTTAATTAGCATTCAAGACTTAGCTTGATGACCAGTTATGATTTCTTGAGCATGGTCTATGTAATTTCATTGAAACCTTACTGCATATACATTCTTGCCATAGTATAATATTGTACAGTATTTATTTTGTCTATCCAATTATGAAGACTATTTCATTCTCTATGTTTTCCAGTGCCTTGTACAGTATCCAGTATGATGTTGATATGTAGTGCTGTTAAACAATAAAATAATGAATGCCCCTTCTATGCCTTCTTGTCAGAAACCTATAGATAGTGATAGTTCCTGCATTCATTCACTAAGAACTCCGGCACCTTGCTTCATTTCATTCTCTTCTCTCTTCCTGATCAATGCATCCAAAATCCTTAGCATGAAATTAAGTGGGATTTCCCTTTGATTCTGTTTCATAAATTTATATCCATGACTCAGTAATGGTGCTTCCTACTTCACCAAAATGTGTCAACTAGATAATAAACTCCAATTTGCTATCATATGACTTCAGCTTTGCATCCTTTTTATTTAAAAAAATAACTTTTCATTCCTTCTAAACTGTATTTCATGTACACCAAACTTCCAATCCTTTTCTCTGATTTTACTGGCCCACTCTTGAACATGAATTCTTAATCTAGTCCAGATTTTATGATTTGTAACTTCATCTCTCATCTACAAACTTACCATCTTTAACTTTACTCCAGTCTCCAATAGAAAATTTGTAATAGTATTTTCTACTATTGTGTGTTTCAAGTACAAGTCTCATATGTCTAACAGCATAATCGGTGTCTTTTAGTATCTCAATTCAATGGGAAAAAGTATCTCGATGTGTTGTGTTCCTGCAATGTTTGGCTGTGCCAGTTATATATGTAAAATTCCATTTTCCCCTTCAAAATCCACTTGACCGTTAACTTGTCAAACCTTGCTTCATTCCTTAGGTTAATTGCTTGCTCTGCTTTTGGATCTCACTCTGATGAATTTTTTTCTCACCAAACTTTTTGTTACTATCTTACTTTATGTCAAACTTTAGAGATAAAGAGATGGAAACTGTGTATACCAACAAAGAAGTCCTTCCAGAAGCACAAATTCTGTAAGAGTATATGGGGGGAAAGCTAGCATTTTTAAATTGTGATCTGTCAATTCTTGTGAGTGTCTGAGACACTCTCAGGTGATACACAAAGGCAAAAGTATTTTCACAATAATAAGAAATTCAATGCCTGGTATTGACTTGTCTGATTCTTTTGTTGTTCTATTTTTAGGGGATCTCACAGTGCAGCTCAGATTTGTAGTCATCCTCCTGTCTCAGCCTCCCCAGGGCTAGGATTACAGGTGTGCACCACCAGGCCCAATTTCCGCAATTGGAACAGCATGCCCAGGGTTCTGGGGTCAACATGGTACGTGGTACTGGGAATCAAACCCGCATCTTTACACTTGCCAGGCAAACACTTAGACCACCAAGCTGTCTCCTCAGCAAGCAAGGTTACTTGCTTCTTACAGTGGCTTCACCAACACCAAACCGTTTCTGGATCAGATGCCTTTCCCTCTGGCATTAGAGTCCAGGTTCTTTTCATCTCAAAGAGCTGAACAAATCAAAAAAAAGTACGGGCCAAGCTTATTTGAGAAAGTAAAAGTAAAGACTAAGGGAGAAAATGGCACTGCATAGCAAGCAGGGCCATGTAAAAGGAAAAAGCCAATAAAAGAATACTCTGGAGAAAACAGGGCCAGCTATCATGAATGAAGTCATGATAGCAAGTTCTTCTTGGTGTCTGTGTGCTTTTATACTGTCCATATCTGCACAAAACCTTTGAGAACTTCGATGTACAGGTTCTGAGTGCTGGTGCTAGGATCCCACATCTCAGGTCTAGCCCATCATATTGAAAACTCACTCAAGTTCTCAGGAGAAGCCCACATGTAGAGCTTCAGGGACTGTTCTGTGCATGTGTTCCAGAATTGGTATAAATAACAGGTCACATTTACTCCCCAGCCAGCTCGGCCATGTTCTACTCTTTTACCTCATTCCTGCCACATTAACGTCTATACTGATCATTAAAAAACAATTCTGCATGCAACTTCTTAGCACCTTAAAATGAAGCAAAGCAATGGTATTAAACTAGTAGCTGTTGGATTCTTCACCGTCATCCACTCTCAGTAAAGGAAAATTCCATTTTTACTTGAGATTGTCCTTGGTGAAGCAATAAAAATTATTAATTTTAAGTCTCAGCAGTTGATTATAAGTTTTTAATAGTCTGTATGGCAATATGAGAAGTTCCCATTAAGTAACTGCTACACACTGAAGTAAGACAGATGATTATCTTGAAGACAGGCACAGCTATTCTAGTGATAATCTGGATTAGCCATTTTGCAGGTGTGTGTGAAATGTCTTACTAAAAAGATGACTAATGAGAATTTAATAATGATGGTCATTTTTATTATAGCAGTTAAGTTAGATAGAAATTAATATACAGTCAGAGAGGGACTGGGCTCTCAAGGAAGTCCGTGAAAATGAATGTATTAGAATGATGCTTGGAGGTGCATCTGAAGAAGCTGAGGCCTCAGTGGAAAGTCAGAAGGGCCCAGTTCATAAACTTTCCTACACGATAAGCAGAACTGTAATCAGTGCCACCCAACCTGTTAAGTCCAGATAAGCCTAAGATACCTGGATGGGTGGTCAGAATACCTGGACAAATCCCTTTCCCAAAATATTAGTGTTTTAAAAGTCATAAATAAGCCAAATTTAATAATGCTAGCCACAGGACCTTGCTACATGACCTATTTCCCTATGGGATTAATGTTAGCTAGTTGACTCTGCTTGCAGTCTTATTGGTTGACTGCAGTTTGACCCACATTGTACCCACATTGTGACTTTGCTATATAAATGGCCCCTGACAAACAGCCTCAGTGACAGTCCACTCAGGACCCACAGTAGCTCTTCCTCTTCTAAATAAAAGCTTCCCACTCTTAACTTCCTTTGCAATCCACTCCTCCTTTTCTGGAGACATAAGCTTGGCATACTGACTATCTCCATTACTCTTCTGTCATTGGTGGGACAAAACACTTTACTCCCCAAATTAAGGAAAGAAAAGTTTATTTAGTTCACAGTTAGTGGAGGTTTCAGCCCGACTCAGGTGGCTCCAAGGCAGCGTGACACATGGCACAGAGCAGCCCTTCAAAGAGCAAAGAGTAAAGGGAGGGGCTGCAGCACCAGTAACAAGCTAAACCTCTTTCCCTTCCTCACATCATACTGCAGATTGCCCACCCCAGGGCAGGTGCAGCACCCACACCCACAATAATCAACCACAAACTCCAGAAGCTGCCCCGTGACTATATAGGCTTTGAGGGGGCAACTAGACACAAACCGTAACACTGACATACCTGACATCTATTAGCTTGGGCATTATATTTATCCTGTATCATTTGATCTAAGTTCCTAGCAAATATTTCCTTAAAATGCGTAAGGAGTATCACTTCATTGAAAACAACTGACCGCATTTGTTGTTAATGATGGAAATTCAAACTTTCTGATAAAATTAGAATTTTAGGAAATTTAATCACTTATAAGTTTGGCAGTCTGCTAATATTCTAGATTTTAAAAATGAGACTGTTGGATGATATTAACAACTTGGGTTTTTTAATATTATATAATGAAAAGTACAAGTGTTTGGAAGATCTGCATTACCCAGTGAGCACGTGCTGTCCAAATGACCAACATATGATGTTAGAAAATTACACATGAGTGAAAGATCTTTTCAAAGTGAAAAACAGACCAATGAGTTTTAATTTAACAGAGTATGAAAAGTTTATTGAAGTGGTTTCAAATTCACAGTAAAATTAACCTTTAAAAAGCTACAACTTGGCAAGCTTCAATGCAATTATTAAGAAGAATCTCTATAATTATCTGAGAAAACCATTCAATTATTCCTCTTTTTTCTAAATACATATCTGTGTGAGGCCAGATTCCTCCATATACTTCAACTAAAATAATATATCTATAGCAGATTGATTGTAGAATCAGTTATCAGAAGCCATCTGTCCTATATATGGCAGGCAATAAAACTATTCGCAGAAGTATAGCACAACCCTTCTCTTATATTTGTTTTTGAAAATACAGTTTGTTAAAAGATAGTTTTGAAAAACAAAACTAATAGCATTACATTCTTACAAATGTATAAATGAGAGAGCCAGGCATATATTACGAACAAGATATTCCATACAAGCAAAATTATTTGAAGGACTCTATGTTTTAGGTATATAAAGGAATATTGGGACTAAAAAATATTAGAAAACCAGTGTTAAGAACTGAAGACATTTGGACCTGGGCAGATAGATCAAGAGTCTATGTGGGCCTAGCTGGCAAATACAAGGACCTGAGTTTGATCCCTGGTACCACATGTGGGGCCGGCCCCTGAAACTGGGCATCGTAGTGCAGGCCTGGAACCCCAGTGCTGGGAAATCGGAGACTAGAGGATCACTACAAATCTGAGCTGTGTAGTGAGACCCTATATCAAATTAAAAAAAATATGTATATATGTGAATTGAATAAATTAATTAATTCTCATTCTTGCTTTTTATCCTTTGGAATTTATAATGTACTTCTCATTTTCTGGAGATAGAAGCTTGGCATCCTGACTGTCTCAGTTACTCCTCTCATTGGTGGGACAAAATATCCTATATGCAAAATTAAGGAAAGAAAGGTTTTAGCTCACAGTTAGTGAAGGTTTCAGCCTGTACTTGGCTGGCTGCAAGGCAGAGTGGCACATGGCACAGAGCAATGTTGAAAGAGCAAAGAGAAAAGGCAGGGGCCGTAGCACTAGCAGCTGGGTGACTTCTTTCCCTTCCTTATGTGGTATTTCAGATTACCTGCCCCAGGTAAGGCAGCCTCTCCAGTACCACTGCAAGGATGCGAATGGCTAACCCAACCCACCAAGCCTCAGAATTCTACCAAGACTAGAGACTACAGTGTGTGCTGTTCTAGTCATTTCTCCTTCAACTCAGATTTTCCCTAATCATCCCCATCCTGTCTCTTCTTAAGGCAACTCACATCCATGACAAATGGCTGCTTCTCATTCTTTGACCATATCATTTTCCATTTTCTCACCTGCAGCCTGTGCTAAAGCCTGGCTCTGCAACAGTGCTACTGCCTTGATCTTTATTCAGAGGCAGGTAATCATGCTGCATGTGCCTCAGAACCAGGAAACAGGCTGGGCATCTCTAGTTACCCAGTGTTGCTTTTAGACCGTTATTTCACCCTTTTAGGAACAAAACCATAGTTATTTTTTTTTTTTTAATCAGAATCATTCATCCACCTTCATTGTCATCAACCACCTACTCCACTCTGCTCAAAGCTACTAATGCTGACAATCTTCTCAAATTTCTTATCGTTCCCGTGAAAAACACTTTCTATTTCTTCACTTTTGGACCCCAAATGACCTGGGCCTCATTTCTGGGAGTGCTTCCTAGAACTTTTCACCAGCAGGCACTATACTCCTCCACCTAGACCGCAGGCTTCCTGACTGAAGCTAAGCAGTCTTCCATTTTCTTCCTCTGTTATTCTCACATTTTTAGTTTTTTTGTGACTTCTATTCCCTCGATGCTTCGGCTGTCATCTATGTGTCACCTTCAATCTCATCATGACCCCCAAAGCAAATTTCTTCAGTTACTTCTTCTATCATCTTCAAAACCTGTGTCCTTTTTATTATTTCTTCTACCTGGTAAACTGAACTTTGCAGGTCTCCAGCAGATGGCCTTTTCTGGTCCTACTCACAGGGCTCTGAGTACTACCCATGAAGTTGGTGCTGCTACAACTTCATGTTCTGTAATTCCACACAGTCATCAAAGATGCTATCAATATATGCTTCTTGAATCAACTTCTCTCCAGCTCTTTCCACTTCCTTCAAGTTCCTCCCTCCAACACTTCCTCCTCCTGTACATCAGAAATGCACTGATCTCTTTTCTTTTTGAGCCTTTTACAGATCAGCATACTAAATTTTATGCATCATATTTAAGCTTTTCTGCTGGGTGATCAAGGGCAAGTTAAAGCAAGACCTGTATAACAAAACATGTATTTTTTTGTATCTCTCGAGGGCAAATCAACAACTTCCAACATTGCCAGTTTCACCAGTAACACAATGCAATTATGGAACATTTGACTATGTATACAACTACCTTGTCATAGATCAAAGGGAAGAAATCTAGTGTATCAGTAACCATTAGAAAATTTATCATGTCTACACCCTGTGCCCTGTAGGGCAGCAAGAACAACAATATGCATTGTATCAATCATTGTGAATGTTTTACTAGTGTGTCTTGAAACTGTCACATTGTAATTTCTTATTAAAAGTAATTAAAAATATAAATAAAAAATAGTGAAAGGATAATACTGTGTGGGACCTCTCAGCTTTGTGTCATTCTTACTCACACTAGATGAACATGCATCTTTGCTTGCTCCTCTCTAGTCACAGGAAGTTTCATGTGCATGATCAGGAAGCTTCTGCTCTAAGGCTAGCCTCTATGCCTACAAGAAAGTTAGACAGGAGTCAGCACTGAGGGCCAGATTTGGCCATCATTACTTCACAGGGAAGGGCTCAGGGAATCAATACCTCAGTTTCACTTATCTTCCATCCTCTCTTGTCTCTTGCTAATGCTTCCCATTGACTGAACATAATTAAACACCAGAAGACAAGGGAAGCCATTGACACATTCCATAGAATTTCAGTCTACCGGACACACGGCAAAGGGGACAAGGAGAAGAGGAGGTCTAGGAAGCCAAAGGAAAATGCCCAGCATGTCACCCTTCTTTAGTGCCAGGGACTGAGAAGGATGTCCCAACACTCTGCGTTGCAGTAGGACCTGCTTTCTTGGGCACACTCGAGAGTTCCAACTAATTAATTAAGTTCCAATTAATTAATTAAGTTCCAACTAATTAAGTTCGTGTTCTCTAAAACCAAAGAATGAATTTTAGGAACAAATGGAGGTAATGAGCAGAACATATTTATTGAGGGAAAGAAAGCTCCCATCCTCGAAAGGGACAGGAGGAGTGTCCAGAGTGGGTACCCTCTGGGAAGCTGTCTCTTCCAGGGACTTTTGTAGAGGAGAAGACATGGAAATTTGCTTAGGTGGGGATGAGGTGGGGCCAAGACTATGGTCAACCAATGAGATTACAAGCACCATTTTTCAGGTAACATTGATTAAAATTGGGATCCAACGGGAAAGCAAGTCACATAGCAAGTGGACAAAAATACGGAGTAAGGTCTCTTCCTGTTGGGTGTGGGCTAGTGACTCTTTCTAGGCTCTTTCAAGGTGATGATACCTACTCAGAATATCAATCCCTAATTCCTATTCCTAGGGAAGTATGTAGTTGCTTCTGTTTACTTTTGTCTTGAGATCTGGCCTCACTGGAGTAGTGTCTGTCTCTAGCTGCAAAGTCACCTTGTCTTCCATATTGTCCCTGAGGGCCTGGCCCTGTCTGACTACCTATAAAAATTCTATCTAATCTAGCTGTCTACAACAAGTGGACTTAGCCATGTCCCGACACGTACAAGCAGCAGTCAGGTCAATGACTAGCTATCTCAGTCCCTTCCTGAAACCTCCCTCCATCACCTACAATGAAGATCTGAGCTGAATGTGTATCAGAAGCGATGAAAGTCCCTGTTGTGTCTTTCTGTTCCATCAGTTCCTCTCCTCACTCTTTCTGGCTCCAAATAACATCCAGTACCTCTAAACATTGTTAAATACATATATATATATATATATAATATATATATATATATATTATATATATATATATATTTTTTTTTTCCATTGTCATCAGAATGCATTCATATTGAACTCCTATGAGTAAGAAATTAAATAGGAATATCTTCCGAGCCGGGAGCCTTGTTACAGATAAATATGTGCAAGTTGTATTGACATCATATCTTAAGCTCACTGTAATGTGATGGAAAAGATAAATATCTGCTCTCCTGATTTAGACTTGAGGTTACAATAGTTAGGTTTGTGCCAGAGTACCCCAATCTGAACTGCAAGCAAATCATCTTCAGTGAGATCAGACCTGGTAATGGGAAATTAAGTCACTCAGCTAAGGTGAGCTGAGTCTTACAAAAGACTTCCTGTGCTCCTGTTTATATAGGCAAATTCTTCACTCTGAGGGCTCCTAGGCCACCGTACTAGCTGAGCCTCTGCCAGCTATTTTTGAGCCATTTATCACAACTAGAGCTTTATTAAAAATGTACCCTCCACCCTTCAGAGAACAAATATGAAAATCTGGTTTCTGAAGATATCAGAGCCATTTATTTTTGAAGTTGGCAGCACTGGCTGTGTACATTGCTGTGTGATGGGTCTTTTTTGTGAAAGGAAGAGTTATATATTTTTCAGGACAAGCTTTTCTGCTTTCATCTAGAAGAAACAATGAAATATTAAATACAGTATGAAAAAATTAAAGTGTTTTGAAAGAGAAAAAAGAGCAAATCATGTACCCTGATTGGAAACTACTGCGGGGAGCCTCTCCGATAACACTGGAGAGAAACTTGTAGAGACCCGGCTCCTCTGATCATCCCATCTGGCCCCTTCTTTCTTCCCTGCAGAGTGACTGCTCCTTGCTGAGCAACTGCTCCAGCCATAAGCATGGACAGGAGCAGATGGGAACCTTTGAGGTGTCATCTAAGTCTGGCCAGGACCTACTTATAGAACAGTTGAAGCGCGAGTTAGGAGAGTCAGCCAGTGAGCTGGTTAGTCCTTGGAATGAGACATGACTTGGAATTAGAATTCGGTAGGGATTGCAACTCAACCACTAATTGACTATGTAATCTTGGAAAAATCACTTATCTCCTCTGAAATCCATTTCACATCAATTAAAATGGAGATAATAATATTCACTGTCCATCTGGAGAGACTGACTGTAATTATTAAAGCATGTGGCATAACGTCAGTATTTATCAGAGTGAATGTAGCAAACATTTCAGTTGTGCTTACCCTGTGCCAGCCACTCTTGCCGGCATGTTGTCTTAACTCATTTCATCCCAAAACGACCATAGGAAAAAGACACTATTTCATCACTATTCTACTCAATAAAAATACAAAAATCAGGAAAACAAAAAATAGGATCAAAATGAGACATATAGTCCTGAACCTGTGTTCTTCACTAGAGAAAAGTCTTTCGGAATTGATGTGAATTTTCACCTACTTGTAGTAATACTTTGCTTTTCCTCTCCCAGCAACTGGAAGGGCCTGGTTATTGTTACTCTTTCTTTTTAATCTGCCCTTCTATTTATTTATTTTTTATATTATGGCCATCTCAGCCTGCCCTGGGGGTGGGGCTGGTGCAGCATGCGCTTTAGACCACTGAGCCTTCTCGCTGACCCATTGTTACTCTTGTTTAGACACGATGCTCATGAATTCAAGTCCATCTCGAGACTCTAGATATCTTTTTCTGTGTGGTTGGCTTTACTTCTCTTTTTTATTTTATAAAATCATTTCTTTCTTTCCTTATTTGGTAGAGTGTCTCACTAAGCAGCTCAGACTTGCAGCGATCCTGCTGTCTCATCCTGCTCAGCCCTGGGATTACAGGCATGTGCAACCATGGTTTCAGGTCCATCACAGCACAAAATTAATTTTGTAAATAAATCAAAATTTAAATTTATAGTGAAATTTACTATCTTGTGAAATCATTTTGTGTCATGGAGGAGTCTTCTGTGATGGAGTATGTTCTGGCTGATGTACCTACCTATTCAAGACAATAAGTTTTGGTGTGTGGGCTTCTTTTTCATGGGTAGCGTGCACACACACACAAATCTATACACACATCATCAACAGTGACACAGGACTTAACTCTGAGTCCTTGAAGGGTGCTGTAATTTGAGAAGGAGTTTCAGTGAGTGTATATTTATTTTTTTCCAACAGCATCTACCTGTGCGTTGTTGGCAGCTATCCAAATTCAATCAGATACCATCTGTTACTGCTTTTTTGTTTAACATCAGAACTTAACCAAATGTAAACACCCCTTCCTACCCATCACCAACCTCCTCTACCTCAACAGACTTCAAGGTTACTCTCCAATGAGTTTATTCCTCCCTGAGGAGCACAGAGGCTACAAAATCACGGCAAGTTGAGGTTTTCATGTCTGAGCGTATAAGCCGTATAATTGCATATCAGTAGAGACATGACTATGACTTAAAGTAGATGAGGCTTAAGTTCTTGAATCAAGTTCATCAAGAGTTCAGCTTGACAGTGATCTGGTATGTTTCTACTGATAGTCGGTATTACAAATATCAGGCCACAATTAACAGCAGACAGGCACAATAGCATTGGAGGCAGAGTGTGTATGATTTTAGCTCATACGTATTTCAGCCCTCCCAAGAGTCTGTCTTTATGTAGTATGGAAATTCACAGATGATACGCACTCACAGTGCCTCATTTGCATAAAGAAGGGAAGCAGTAAGATGGGTCTCAGATTTTAGCAGAAGGACTGCAGACTAGGAGAGATTGTAATCAGCCTACTGGTCTTGAAACTAATTTTAGCTCTAAGAATATATGCATTTTGCATTCAACGCTTCAAAAGAGGTGTTTACATTTTCCCCTTGTGACAAATACACTTTCTTTTCTTTAAAAGTTTAATTAGCCCATTTTTCCCTGTCCAGCTAAAATATGGCAGTTCATATGTGCAAATGGGAAGGGAACAATTATTGATGGCATATAGTGCAGCGAATCCTTCACCTTTTCCTAGCAGGAGCACCACCTTGTGATCCTAGTTGCAGGTTTTTTTCCAAGGTAAAAGGGTCACACTTATGTACAAATGATCAGCAGATACCTGTAAGGTTCACCTGCAGACAGCACATATTTATGTGGACGACAATTCAAGATCCATGCACCCTTCTCTTGCAGTGGGGATGGCGACAACAGCAGACAAAGCAGTAAGACTCTGGAAGGCGAAAGGGGATGGAAAATAGAACTTCCAAAAAGTCTCCAAGTTCCCTTCAAAAGATTTGAAAAGATATTGTATCTATAAAAAAGAATCAAATTGCTGTGAAATAAGAACAAGCACAACTAAGAGAGCTAAGAAATTAAGTGTAATTGTTATAAAACAGAAAACTCTGAAGAACTGAGGAAAATATGAGATAAAAATAAAAGAAATATGAGACAGTTTAATTTCAAATGTTCATCTTCTGACCAGAATCAAAGAACAATAAATATTAATAAAAGAATAAAAGATACGTATTAGTTTGCTCACAAAGTACTGCAATCTCAGTGATTTAAAAGACAGAAGTAAATTTTCTCACAGCTCTAGAAGACAGAAGTCCATGGCCAAGATGTGGAAAGATTTGTTAACTTTTGAGGGATTTGGGGAAGAATCTGTTCTATGTTTTCCTCCCAGCTTCTGGCGGATTGTTAGCCACCTTTGGGATTCTCTGGCATGTAAAACCATCATCTCAGGACCTATTTGGTTCTTTGTTTTTGTCTTGTGAAGAACATAGTTTTCATGGATTAAGGCCCACACCAGTGACCCATCTTAGCTTGCTCATCTGTAAAGACTGTTTCCAAGTAAGGTCTCACTCCCAGTATTGGGAGTTGGGACTTCAACATCTGGGGAGACTCCACAATTGAGTCCTGTTTTTTTTTTTTTTTTTTTTCTAAAAACTTACTAGAATAATGTATCCCCCAAAGAAGATAAACACAAATATTCAAATTGAAAAGTACACCGAGGCAAGTGAGATATATAAAAAACATTCCTAGGGCCAGCCAGATAGTGCAATGAATTGAAAGTACCCACTTAGGCTGACAGGAGGGCAGGAGCTGGATTCCCCAGCCTGCCATATCGGCTCTGCCCCTGGGGTGCACTGATTCAGTGTTTGAGACTGGGCATGGCTGCATGTGTCTGTAATCCCAGCACTTGGGAGGCTGAAAGCAGGAGAATCACTACAAGTCTGATCTGTGTAGTGAGACCCTGTAGACCCTGTATTAAGTAATAATCATAATCATAGTAATAATCATAATCATACTTTCTTATCTAGAGGAAACTTTGTGGAATTTCAGAACAAAAAGGATAAACCTGGAATGAGAGTGAGGTGATCATAGGACTTCGTGTCCTCATGAGGAGAGTTTAGAAGACAATAAAGAGAAGCCTTTAAGGTGCTGGAGGAAGGCAGTTTTGAAATAGAGTTTTCTTTTCCTTATTTTTTCATATTAAATTTTTACTTCCATTAGTATATGCAGCAGTGGACAGTTGCTACATGTACCTGAAGCATCTTAATAATTCTTTTTCTTTTCCTTCCCTCTGCCTTGCGAGTGGTGAGATGACCCACAGCAAATGCACAGCCTGATGAATCCATGGCTGTGACTGACTCCCTGGCTCAGCACATCCCTCCCTGCTCACCAATTCTCATTACTTGCCGCGCCCCCACATGGCCAATATTCTGATTTGTAGCCTGGAAAACTCGTTTCCCTTCTTCTTGACTTAACTTAATTCTGTATATACTTTTTAAAAATTTTGTCTTGGTTTTTCTTCTTTCTTTCTTTCTTTCTTTCTTTCTTTCTGTAGTTTGAGGAAGGGTCTACAGGATCCTCAGGGTCTCCCTATACTAGATTGGACTCATAGTGCTCCAACTGTTTACAGCTTCTCAAGAGCTGGGGTTACAGGCATCTACCACCACTCCCAGTCTCAACTGCCTTGTCAGCAGCCCCCGCGGGTGGGGCTGGCAGAGCACCCTGGGATTGAACTGCAGGACCCTGTGCCTGCTTTCAGGTGCTTTAGTCCACTGAGCTATTTGGCTGACCCTGTATATACTTGGAATATATAGATCGTTTTTCTTTCTATAATAGTTTTAGTGTTCATTCAAGTTGTTGAGCAGACCTTCAGCTCATTCTTTCTGTGTTTGTTTGGGAGCGTTCCATTATATTATTACAGGGTAATTTTCTCATTCATTTTCTTTTTGGTGGAGAAACCATTCTACATGGAGCAAATACATCCCCACACAACTTTTTTGATGCTTTTTTTCAACATTTATTTTCAGAATGTCTCTGGGATGTGAACTGCCAGGCTGTCAGTAGGTACGTGTTGAAATTTTTGAGAACCTGCTTTATAGTATTTCAGACTTTTATCTTGTTACCAGCCATGTCATCTGAAGTACCAGGTGCTCTATGTATTTTTCAGTTCCACTATCAATCTTTTTAATGTAAACCATTTCATTTATTATGCAGTAATATCTTATTGTAGGCTTAGTTTGCTTCCCCCAGATAAGTGTTGCTCTTGATTAACTTCATATACCCTTCGTAGTCATTTTGTTCTGTTCTTTGTAAACCTTCTGTTTATGTGTTGGCCAGGGTTGTTTGGTCTTTTTCTTTTTTAAACTGATATTTAGAAGTTCCTAGATGGTGGTCTCTTTTCAGATATATGCATTACAAATATTTTCTCCTAGCTCATGGCTTGCCTTCTTAATTTCATTTAGAATTCTATACTCCACCAAACTTTGCAGTGAGCACATGAACAGAAATAAAGTTATCTTAGAGGAATATATCTCAAGTTTTACAAAGGTTTTCTCTTAGAAATTATTTTACATGTCCTTTGAGGAGAAAGGCAGTAAGAATCAATGAGAGGACTGTATAAAATCTAAAAAACAGTGAGTCTAGGGAAGAAAAGGCCATAAAAGGAGGTACAAAGGCTAAGCCACCCAGTGGGCTTAAGAGGTATGCTGGTGAATGTGGATAGGTGACTTGACCGGATGAAGCAAATCGTAAAGCGGTGACTGAACTATGAAGATGCTCATCCCATCAAATGGCAGACCTACTTATGGGTCCAGAGCTGAATGAGTTGTCAGCAGGTGGACATATTTGGAGGAAGAGGGTCATAGGAGTGTGACATCAGAGACTATATCTGGTCTGGGATCCCTTCTTCTGATGTTTCTCCCAGACTCCATTCCCTGACCATCAAGCAATCAGCTTTGTGTCACTCCTCATGCTTTTTTACCATGGTGCTTCTGTCTTAGAGCCAACTGACCATGAATGGAAACAATGAGCCTTCTTTTCTAAGTCGCAGTTGTCACATATTTTGTCCCACTAATTAGAAATCTCATCAATACAAAAAATGATCTTTTTTAATAAAATGGGAAAATGTGTGTGGCGGGGAGGATTTGGTATGCGGAAAGGTATAATTGGAAGTCTAGTTACATTGGAGGGTAAGGTGAGACTATATATTTGTCTATCAACAAGAAAAATAAATCTATAAAAAAAAACTATTGCTGGGGGAGACAGCTCAGTAGAATAAGTGCCTATCTGGCAAATGCAGGGTCCTGAGTTCAATCCCCAGTACTGAAAAATAGATCTATTAATATGTATAGATGTATCAGTGTTTACTGGAGAAACAGACATAATTCAAGATATATGAATATAATAATTTATAAGATTGGTGCACAATGGCCACCCACAGAGTTATACGAGGACGTATGCAGAGGATGTCTGCACATCAGAGACCAAAGGATCCAGTCAAAGGTCTGGAGCTCCCTACAGTGTTCGGTTGAAGTGCATATCAGGACACTGTGTGCCCGGGATGGAAGGCTAAAGAGTTTATGCTAGAAGGCTGAAGCAGCTACACGGGAAGCTGAAGCGTCTACACTGGAAGCTGAAGCGTCTACACCAGAAGCCAAGAACCATGTTCAAGGTGAAGGCAATGACTGAAGCCCCTCAAAAGAAATGAAAGCACACCAGTCTTTCCTCATTTCCCCTTTATCTCATCCAGGCAACAAGCTACCCTAAGGTGGGTCTTCCAGATGTAGGGTGTGGAACTGCTGAGCCAGTTTAATCAAGCATCTCCTACTCAACTTGACATAATCAGTCAGTCATTACGACAGATTTTAAGAGGAACAAAAAAATTATACCAGAAGTGTAGCTGAGATATTAAGATATCATAAAATAAAGTACACTGACATTTTTATATAACATCAAAGATAAATGTAGCTAGACATAAAACAGGAAACACAAATTTCACTTAGTAGCTAACAATGGGAAGAGCTAAGCTCTGTTCTTGTATGGAATTATGTGGACATTGCAAAAGGAGAATGAGGGAGTAGAGAGGAAGAGCAAGAGAGACTCAAATAGGGTCAGCGAAGCTGAAAAGCAACAAGAGGGTTTCCAACATGTGAAACCCTTGTGAGACTTCTAACTTGCACTTTTCAAAGCTAGGTTTCAAAACAAAACAAAACAAAACAAAAAAAACAAAGTTAGGTTTCAGACTTCTCATGGAGACTGAGAGACTGTGCCTCTATCCTTATCTACTGACTAGAACAAATAATATCTTTGGAGGCCTTCAGTTTTCCCAGGCAAGTCCTTTTGGAGGATAGGGTCATCCTGGGGATGTATCATGTATCCTTGAGCTGTCAAAAAAAAAAAAAAAATACTGGTAGTGGTTTTTCATATAGGTTCCGAAGCCATGGTTCAGAGAAAGAACTATCATTTTAAGTGCTTAAATTTACAATTATAACTTAAATCTTTGTATACATTTTTTACTTTTAGAATCAATCTGTTCAATAAATATATGAATATTTGAAAAATAAAACACCATGTAGATGTAAATATAAGAATTAAGGCCTAGATAAGTTAATAGTAGAATGCTGATGTTTTCATGTTAACAGAAAAAAACTAATTAACACACTGTTTTGATCAATGGAAAAAGCAGGCAAGAACCTGTTGGAATGGTAACTCTATGATCTCAGAGATCTGTGTTTTTGTTGCAGGGATCTCTGTACTATTTTTGTATCACTGCCACCCAAAATATATTGTGCTTGGACATAATTTGCCTTTCATACTAAGTTTTTGAGTGAGGCACATATATGCAGTTACAAAGGTAATAATCAGAATGTCATATTGCTGCCTGACACTTAACCAGGATGTCTTAGCCCCCTCTTTGATAACTTTGGGTTTGGAGTTCGTGGAGAGAATTTTTCCATATCTCTCAGTTCTGATTTCCGTAGCCCACCTCTTTTCTTGTCTTACATCTTCACACCCAGCTCAGTGCAATTTCACTCACATAGAACTCAAGTTGATGTTCCAGTGCATTGGGACAGAGGTGTATTGCTACAGCACATAATTTTTAGTGAAGACAAAGTCAGGACCCAGGAGCTGGGCACACACCAAGAATGGAGCCTACATCATATCAGGTTGGAATTAGATTTTCAGATGCACTAATGTTGAAAGTCCTTTGCAAGTGGATGAATGGACACCGTGTGAAAACATCTCTTTTGAGTTTCTCTGCCAAAAAAGGAACTGACTTGCAAATATCAGTTTGACCATGCTACCTTTTCAATTTGAACTCGAGAGAGAAAAAGAAGCAAAGGCCTAGAAAGCGTCAGGTAGGAAAAAGAATACTTACGTAGGTAATCTCTCATTGAGGTTGTCCCCTGAATTATAGAAAAAAACAAGAAGGAAATACAGGCCTAGAGCAACTTGAAGACTTGGTTTAGATCCAGATGTTAATAAGGTTCAACATGAATAGATCAAAATCCACTTAAATCCTAGTCAACTTCTCCGTATAATATAGTGCATCATTTCTCTCATTCTTGCCAATGGCTGGACATGGGCAGCCAGAGAAAATGATTTCATCTTTATTAGCCTATTTAATAATCATAATTTTTGCCATTTGATCTGGAAACCTATGAAAAAATACTTTAAAATTTTTAAATACTGAAATGATGAACATCAGTGATAATGTGCTGAGACTGTTGAAGAGGGATGAAGAAGGAAAGCTTTTGTAGAAGGAATAAATCTGTGAACAATAAGACAAGCATAAAAAATTTTCGCTTTGGATTTCATCTGATGTGGACATTGTGTTAGTGTTTTTTTTTGTTTTCCTTCTGTATTTAGCACAGGGTCTATAGGGTCTCACTATAGTGATCCTCCTGTTTTTAGTCACCCAAGCACTGGGATTACAGGCGTGCACCACCACACCCAGACTCAGTCACTGTCTCTGCATACCTCAGGGGTGGGGCCAGCATGGCGTGCATCTGCCTAAGCAGGCACTTTAATCTACTGAGCTCTCTGGCTGGCCCTGACGTGGGCACTGTGGATGTATTTGTTCATTCAAGTACTTACAGTCTTCGGACTGGGATCAAGTGTGGAAAGCTCCTTTAAAGACTTCTCCAGATACAGTTTTTCTAGCAGAAATGGAACACCATCTCTAACAAAACAAAATAAAAAAGGACATAAATAAAGGACCATTTTGTTGTGAAAAAATATGTATATACAAGAGAGTTAGGAAAGATATACAGCTTTTTCCTCTTAGTTTAATATGAAGAAAGGTTTGTACTAATATCGTTTAGAGAAGATATTATGTATGCATCTTATCCTCTGAATAATTACTACAAAGACAGCAGTATGCAATGTATTAATTATTATACCTGTCCTACTAACCTGTTTTGAAACTGTTTCATTGCTATTTTATCTTTTTTCTCATTAAACTGAATTTTAGAAGGCGTTTTAAATTGGGGTCTCATTTAATAACACCCTCATGCTTAAAAGTAGTAGTTGAATCTAATACCATAATTCAACTTACCAGATTTTTTAAAAACTCATTTTTATTAAGCCTCTCTAGAAAAAAAGAAAAGAAAGGAATAAAAGCTCACAAACAAACAAAAGTGTACAGAAATTATGCTGGATACTTATGCCATTGAATTTTGGAAGGTTAACTTTCTAAGTTGCCCTCTGAGAAAGGGAATTAAATCACTGGATAGACTAGCATCTCAGTATATGTTCTTTGCATGTTTTAAGTTTTGTGTCATGTCTATGAATTACTTGTTCAAATTTCTGAAATGCAGTTGACTTAAAATTGCAAGCTAAATGTAGTTAACTGTAAAGCTGGGTCTTGGGCGCATGCATGCTCAGCTGTCGTGACGCTGGGAATGATGTCCTGTGCTATTGTGGCAAGTTCCTAGATTTGTTTTGGGTAGTTTGGCAGGAGGATGAGCTCCTGCTCAGACCTCAGCGGCTTGTATGTGCATGTGTACATGTGTGTGTGTGCACGCGTGCATGTGTGTGTGTGTGTGTGTGTGTGTGTATGCACTACGTCTGTAACAAAATAGCATGCAAGGCCCCAGGAGAGAAGGCTGCACCCTCAAAGCACCTTGAAAAGTGTTCTTCACCATGTTTTTCCATAAGACTGGGCTTCATGCTTCGCTATCATGTTCCCTGCCTAAAATCACACAAATGTCAAAATTGCATTCACATTTCCAACCATAAAGTTAACATGACCAGCAAAAGGGGAAATTGTTTGCTTCCCAAGTTGCCTTTCCTATTGATTTTTCAAGCATGAGGACTTTAATAAGCCCTCCATATGCAACATTTCATTTCCTCCAGACGAGACGCTACCTCACAGCTCCACACGCCCTCCGCCTACTTGGCCACACCATGTGTGACTTGCCAGCTTGATTTCCCACCTCTCCACACAGAACCCCACATTTTAAGAAAATTCATACAGCAACTAAATATTTTTAAAAGGTGCACCAGTAGCTGTTTCCTCCCAACAAAAACAAAGAAGTGTTTTTATACAATTTCAGTGATGAATCAGGTACCTAAGTGTAAGCCACTGATGCAACGGTGTCCGCAAATACTGCAGAATGCTGCTGGATAGGGTTTGAAGCTCTGGAGCTTGGTGCTCCTGGCATACTACATTTTCTCTCCCATTGTCCTGTTTTGTACCATTCCCCAAAACAAAAAACAAAAACAAAAAAACCAATTATCCTTCTCTTCCTGGAGTCAGTATGGAATTTAGTGATGAACCTGTCACTATTTTGGACACCTGGTTTTTAGTAAGCATTGAATGAAGCAGAGAGAACATTGCCAGAGACATCTGGCCCAGAAAGGTGGTAAATCAGAGTTTTACAGCCTAGCATGAGTCTGAAAAGCAAGAATGTAAATGGTACTGCTGGGAATCACAGGCCTTGCTATAATTGCACACTGGGGACATGGAAAGGCGAGGGAGACTTTTATTTACTTCTCAGTCACATCTTTCCTCTGTTTGGATGGCAGGAACGTGGCTGTGTGCTGCCTGTGTTCCATCCAGGCCCCAGTGCTGTCAACTGTACCATCTGTGTAATACTGCCAGAGAAAATCATTCCTACCTATGGATTCTGCTTCTCTCTGTTTGCTTTGGAGGGAGAGTAGAGGATGGGGAGGGTTTGAAAGTCAGGGACAGTACTGGAGGCAGGCAGGCAGCATAGGGACTGTAGGAGTAGGTGGAACACCCTGGTGTGTGTTTGATCCTGCCAACCTATCAAGGTTGTTTTCCACTTGGATGAATCCTGATTTTGGTTTTTAAATAAGCAACAAAGTGGAAAGTTCACCATGAAGAGACCTAGCCACTGGTTAAAAGGCCTCCTACTTCCTTTTTAATGATGTGGTTCTCAGCTCATAAAAAAATCTTTCTTTTATTACTGTTATTTTCCTTGTATATCAGAGTGTCTAAGAAGATGGAGATTAATCTTCTTCACTGGAAGAAGCAGAGGATTTGGCAACAACCTTGTGTGAGCTTCACACAAGGTTTGAGAACATATAGGAGTTTTTTGTCCCTTTCATTGCTTCTCTTGGGAGTGGGAGCTAGCATACATCAGGGCAGAAATAATTGATAGTGTTGTCAAAAACATATTGACTATTTTTTAATGTGGCTTACCTGTGTACGTTTCTCTCTTTTCTTTGGCAGGAACATTAAACAATGAAGAAGCTTGGGTTAAGACAGAGAAACTTGTCCTGGGGAATTTGAAAGCATCATGTGTTCTGTTTATTGCAACAGTGTGAAATTCATCTTCCTGGAAAAGTAACACACAGATCTCAGTGTGCTTTTTATTCAGTAAAAAAAGATAACAGTTACAGTTTACTAATCCTGTTTGTTTCTGAGAGGAGAGAGGAAAAATCACTAATTTCACAGCCAGCACTCCACATTTCATGGAATATAAAGTTATTGATTAAAAGAATTGCCATTGTTGTATGGATTGCGAAGAAGGAGGAAATGTTATCAGTAAAATTTACATAACATCCTCCTCTCACTTTCATTTTCTATGAATAGAAAGCTATTGTAGGCTTATTTAGGCACAGGCTTTATAACAGAGCACAGTTGTGCATTCAAAAGTAGGAAAACATGGCAAATTGAATTGATTAAGGTACTCCTAAAACTTCTTACCATTCAAGCACTGTCTCTTTGGAAAACTTCTGCTCAGAGCAGTAGACATTGTGATTTTTTTCCATGCAATATCATCTTCTATGACATGATGAACATTGGTGATTATTGCATTTCATTAAAAAAATATCCTTTCCAGGAATTCCATCCAAACCACTGACACCCACCTCATCCTTTCGATGCATCCATAAACCACTTCCTGTCTGCTGCCTAGCCAAGAGGACTGAGCAACACTTCCCCATTCAGAAATACAAAGCATGGGGGAAATGTCTATGTCTTGTAACTGATATCTCATCCTACACTTTGGTATCTGACAAGGGCTTCCCATATTGTGATAGTTCAGAGAGGACATGCACTGATCTTTTACATTTGTATGCCACGATAGCCTAGTATAAGTATGAGATTGATGTATTCATTCATTCATTCATTCATTCATCCATTCATTCATTCATTCATTCATCCATTCATTTATTCATTCATTCAGCCATTCATTCATTCATTCATCCAGCTATGCATGCCGTCATATAGTGCACTTATTGTATGCCCCGTATAGCCTGAGCATTATGCTAGGTACTAATAGTACAAAAGCAGTTAATATAGTCTTGACCCTTAGAAAGTTGCAGCAAAGTTGTGAAATAGAGTTAAACTTAGAGCTTTTGATACAGTACCATCAAGGAAACAGTAGATATAAGTATAGTGGTTGGGTTAGCTGAACAAACAGCAGACGCAGACCTGCTGTGGAGATCTAAGCAAGCAAATTCTGCTGGAGGAAACAGCTTGCCTTGCTTCAAAGCAAGCCATATGTCTAGATATATTGCACACAGTTAGAGATCGTTAACTCAATTAGAACCCTCACTGTCCATACTTGACCAGTATGTGATGTTACTGTAAAACAGAGTGTCTATAATTTTTTTCATTTTAATGAGAAAAAAGATAACAGTGAAACAGTTTTTAAATAGGTTAGAAGGACAGTTACAATAATTAATACATTGCATATTGTTGTCTTCACAGTAGTCATTCAGAGGACAAGATGTAGACATGATATCTTGTCTAAACAATATTAGTAGAGACTTTTCTTCTTAATGAACTAAGGGAAAGTCGCTGTATATCTGTAGTAACATATATATATATATATATATATATATATATATATATATATATATATATTCCCACAACAAAAGGGCCTTTTATTTATACTTTTGCAAAGTTAGTAACATTTGACACAGGTTTCCTGGCAACTGATAGCTGACTTCAACCGGACATGATGTTTATCTCAGGTCTGAGGTAGCCTGTTTGCTTTAGGTACTGAGGTCTAGTCCTGCCTACACACATTTGATTACTTTCCTAGCTTCCATGGCCCTCAACATATCCACCATTTTTGTTTTGTTTTGTCAGAGATGAGTGTTCCATTGTAGTTAGAGAAGTTGTATTTGGAGAAGTCTTTAAAGGACATTTCCATCCAAAGTTGGAAGTTACTTGAGTTCAACCCAATATAGACCACTAGTCCATAACAGTAGTGAGTTGTCAGCATATCTGGCAATTGTCAGAAGTTGTTGACTTGAGCCTTTTACAGCTCAGCACATTAATATAACTTCATTTCTTGTATCTCATGGTTATATTTTTCTACTGGATGGTTAAGATCATGTTAAAGAAAGATTTACATAACTAAAATGTAACTGTTACTCTCTGATAAGGTCAACCAAATCCCCTCAGAATTTACCCTGGAACCATGTATAGCACTTTTTAGATCTTTTGTCAGTGTTAGCCATCTGGATGAGTTGCACTGGCCCTTGCTTGACCAATTTGCTCTCTGTAAAAGAGTGAGAGAATTTTTTTCTCTCTAGGTGACTCTCTGTAGGCACATTGTATGTCATCAATCACTTTCCTCAGTGGTTCCATAGTCTCCTCTGACCAAAGTCTATAACTTTTGAACATCACTCTGTTCATGATTGGAGAATGATAGCCTTGCCAAGGAGTGGGATGTTAAAACAGTAGCAGTCAGAGAGAAAGCTAGGAATATGTGAATCAGAGTCAGTGGAGCTAAGCCAGGTGTGCAGCTGGTCCTCAGAGAAGATAACCTAAGCATCATGACACTAAAGCAGAGATATGTGACATTTGGGCTGAAAGACAATAGGAGACAATAGCATTTCCAGCAGATTCGTCATCAGAACAAGGCCAGCTAGCAGCACTGTCATTACAGTGACAGGAAATCTATAACTGCAAAGAAAAATAGTTCTTTCCTTGGGCCAGTTAGGACTCACATCTGAGTCATGGGGGTCCATAGAGGTTTTAGAGATGTTCACAGGTAACACATGAATGAATTTTCTATTTAGACTTGGGGGCCATCCCCAAGAGAGTTTGTCTATATGTAAATATTCCAAACTCCAAACAATTCAAGAATTCAAAACACTTCTGGTCCCAAGAATTTTTGTATAAGGGATAATCAACAAGTACCTATAATTTTCAGAAAAAACTGAAATTCTGAGGTGATGAGTGTTTATGTTTGTCCAGCTAGTTAAGGTGATGGTAGGAAGGGGAAAACCTTAAATCTAATTTTTATTATTTCAATTTCTTTTAAAGCTGTACTGAGAATCTTTCTCCCTTCTCTGAGATCTCTCCCAAAGCCTAAGATAGATTTTATTTTTTAAAATGTATTTGGTAAGCTGGGTGTGGTGGCGCACACCTGTAATCCCAGCACTCGGGAGGCTGAGATAGGAGGATCAGTGCAAGTTTGAGACCAGGCTGGGCTACAAAAGTGAGCTCAAGGCCAGCCTGAACTGCATAGCGAAATCCTGTCTCAAAAAGACTAACTAACTAACTAACTAAATAAATAAATAAATAAAATGCATTTGGTATAAGGTCTTACTATGCAGTTTGGACTAGTAGTGATATTGTCAGCCTCCCCAGCGCTGGGATTACATGTGTGCGCCACTACACCCATTCTCAGTGGCTGGCTCAGCATGCCCAAAGGCAGGGCCAGTGTGGCCTGTGGTGCTGGGGATCAAACTTTGGTTCCTGAGCTTGCCTAAACAGGCACTTAGTCCACTGAGCTATCTCTCCGGGCTCCTAAGACATAATTTTGCCCAAGCTTCTTTTCTTTATTCTAAGAAATAAAGAAGAGGTATAAATTACCTACCCCACCCCTGCCTCATAATTCTGCAACTTCCTTACCAGAAAAAGGATTTTTTGTTCTGAGCCCAAATTTCACTGGATCACAGGTGCCTGGTAGGGCAGATCCTGCATGGGGAGAAGCCATGAAGCTATTGCCAGTGTTTGTTTCTGCTTATGAAGCAGGAGTCTTCCTCTTACTTATTACATTTCCTAAATACCCTTGACAGGGCTCATGGCCCCTGTCAAGAGACAGGCTGTGCCTGGCCCCCACTTCCTCTCTCTGTTGCTCTTCTTTGTCTCAGTTGACAGCAGGTTAGTTCTGACTGACTGGATCACCTTGTTGGCTGGACCGTGAGCTCTACATGACTTTGTCTTTTTTCTCAGATCCTTGTCATGCCACTGCTTGGAGTGTTTATAAACTGACTTTCAGCAGCTGGGTGTTGATAGAGTCTGAGACCTTACTTAAGCCTGTTGGGCAATCAGTGACCAATCCTCAGAAATTGAACATATAAACAAAAAGTTCACGTGCCCGTGTTCCATTGCGGTGTTTCTTCATCGTTGGAGCCTTTTAATTTTCATGGTTCTAATCAATTATCTCAACCACCTCTTCCACCTTATCCTAAAACTGCAAGTTACCATTTAGCATCTACTAATTCAGTTTCCATGTGAGGCAGTGACATTTCTAAACCAAGCCTCAGAGACCATAATGAGTTATTTTCATTCACTAGAGTCCAACATAAACAGTGCATCTTCTGCCTTTTGACAGCAATCGTTTGTTTGGAAGAATGTTTTCCAGGGTAATGTGGCATGAAAATAAAATTACTACCATCAGAAAGTTTTTGCCTGCTAAAGACGGGCAGACAAAGCAAAGTTGAAAGAAGACAATGAGTCACACTGGAGTTTGGAAAACAATTCCTAAAACATACTTGTACAATGCCAACTAGCAACAGGATAGTAGTTTCATCTGATCAAAACCGCCAGCACAACCTAGAATTACTTTCTATGATTAGTGCTCTCTGCATTTAGAAAAGTTTCTTTCATATTCATGAAGCAGCTTAAAGAATAAAAAAGGAACAGAAATATTTTACTCTGTGGCAATGTCATCCTCACACTGCCAAAATGTTTCTTTAATTTAAAAAAAAAATACCTTGAAGTTTTCAAGTAGGAAACATTTCCTGTAATGACTTGAAATAGCTTCACAACCCGAAACAATTTAATCCAGTTTATGTTTTGAAAAAATTGAGGGTTGTTGCAATCTACTAAGCAATTGTCTTTGTTATTTCTCTGGCAATAATAAATGACAAATTCAATCCACCTTTGTACTGTTGACCTGTCATTTGATGCTGTATAAATTCAAAATTAATTAAAGTGTCATGCCTGCAGAACTGATCTTGAGTATACAGGACAACTGGTCAATTTACTGATTGTTTTGTATAAGTAAATAAAGACGACCATGCCTCCATTTCCTCATTTTTGAAGCTGAGAGACCGAGCTGGACTTGCACGTTAGAAGCCAATCTTTGCTTTATGTCTCTGTGCTTATTTTTCTTTTAGCTTTTATTTTGCTTGGGAAAGGAAGACTGTATTTAGTAGTGTTGCCAACCAGTCACAGTTATCACAATTCTTTTACTCAAACATTTCCATTTTTTTTAGTTTGTTGTCTTTTGTTTGCATTAACAACAAAAATATAAACAAAACAGTGTCCATGTACAAAAAACTTCAAATAAAGACTTTCTCATCTGTAACATACTGTGTGACTTCAGCAAGGACCCTGTGCTTTAGCACTGTGTAAAAGCTGGTCAGATGACATCAGTGCCACACTTTGTAGTAGAAAAAAAGAGCTATGTACCATTGAAAATCTTATTATTTTTATCAGATGATCTTATCTGCAGAACAAAATAATACTGCACAATTATCAGACTGTTTAGCTAGCTATACTGATCTGAACATGCATTCTTTGAAATATTATTTGTGTGTATATTGTAACTTCTGAAATACCTGCAGATAACATATGATTTTTCTTTGCAGTGTTTATAGTATTCCCAGGGATGTTGGCCTCTGTCATTAGATAGAATTCACCAACTGTAGCAAGTAGGATGCTGTGCAATTGCTTGTGTGACTTCTGAGTCCAGAAAATAAAGGATATATAGCTCTTCCTTGTGCTATTTTGGATTGCTCAAATAGGAAGAAGTCACCCACCATGCTCCAAGGACACGACGTGAGCGTTCTGTATGCTAAGTACTAAGTGTGTCACCTTGGAATCCGACACCCTACACTCACTCAATCCTCGAGGCATATATTGTACAAATCATCATTTTTTTGTAATTTTTGATACAAGGTCTTGCTGTGCAGCTCAGACTCATAGTGATCTTCTTGTGTGATCCTCTCTAGTGCTGAGATTACAGGCATGCACTACCATGTCTGCTTCTGAGTTCGCATGGCACACCCAGGGTTGATCAAACTTGGGACCTTGTGCTTGCCAGGCAAGCACTTAGGCCATTGAGCTATCTCCCCAGCCAGTAACAATCATTATTTTAATAGCAATATCGTAAGAGTCCCTGACCTAGAGCCACCCATTCAAACCACTCTGGAATCATAACCAACACAAATATGCTAAACTAAATATATTTTATTTGTTTATTTGACACTTTTTTTGAGGTACCTGGGATTGAACTCAGGACCCTGCGCTTGCCAGGCAGGCACTTATTCTACTGAGCTGTCTCTGCAGCCCCATGCTGACCCTTGGAGGAATAACGTTTTATGAAACAGTAGATAACTAATATATAAGCCCAAAATGTGGTGAAGCATTCACTATTGTTGCTTTTCATGTGTAAGAGAGAAAATAATGTTCTTTATTTTTCTATAAAAATTTAATCTCTATTTTAAACTCCATTTTGATTAGGGAGAAAAGGTTAAATGGCATTTACATTGAGATAATTTAGTAACTTCAGATTTTAACTCATTTGACGTAGGAATTCTTTCTTACATACTCCTCCATTTACCTAGGAATAGAACTAGGTGACAACCATTAGGTGACAATGGTTTACCTATCATCATGGTATCAGGAGTATGGATATCTGCCTTATCCCTGGTCTTTGTGATATATTCAGTGGCATCTATTAAAATATTAATGGAAAAAACAGATGATTATAGCTATACTACTAATCAAAGATATAAAGGTAGACTTCTCAATACACTTTCTAGGTCAGTGCTTTTCACTGGTTTATCAGCTCTATTTCATTAAAATCCAAAAGAGTTGTACAGGCCACCAAACAAACCATGAAGTCCCACTTAAAATTCTACAGCTTCTTGCAGAAGGCTGATATTAATTTAAGTGTGTGGATGCCTTTGAAAATCCATCCCCGTGGTAAGTGTCAGAGGCTATTCATAAAGGTTTATTAATACCCTAAAGGTATTCAGGAGGAATAAAAAGGTCAAGAACCTGTTTTCACATTAGTTGATTTTATAAGACAAGTAGGAGAGCTTTACCCTGATTGTCTTCAACTACTTTGAATATTAAAAAAAAACATATATTTTTCTTTGCATAAAGTTTTAAAAAATATTTTATTTATCTATGTATTTGGCACAAAATGTCACTATGCAGCTCAGATTCATAGTGATCCACCTGTCTCAGCTGCCCCAGTGCTAGGATTACAAGCATGTGCCACCATGCCAGGTTTCGGTGGCCAGCTCAGTGCAGGGAGAGCATGGCATGCGATAACAGGGATCAAACCAGGGTCCTTGTGCTTTCCAGGCAAGCGCTTAGACTGCCAAGCTGTCTCCTAAGCCCCATATTTGCCTATAATTTTAATCCTCTTAGGATAACTGTCATTATCACTCCATAAAGTAGAAATATGTATGTTGATAAGTAACAAAATATATCAATGACAAAAACGTGGATTATCAGTATCCAGAATTAGCGCTGCCATACAGTTAATCACATCCTTAGGCAGACATAGTACAACATTCTTGAAAATAACATTGTCCATGGCATCACTCAGGACCAACACTACCGTGCAACATGCCCCTCCCTACGGTGGATCTCAGAAGTGAATAGGATCAATCTTTTTATTTCAGTATGTTCAGGGCTTTCTTTTTGTTTCTTAGTCTTTGTTCCACAGCTAAAATTTAAACAACTCCATTCACATCCCACATTGAGTTTGATCTCCACGATTAGGCTATTTTGTCAAAGTAACAGACTGAGACGTGCTCCGGCTGCAGGGCTCCTCTTCATTCTTATTATGAAAAGGCCATTCACTTGTTAGCCTCTGTAATTCTCATCTAAGATGAAGGATAAAAATAATATGTTGAGAGAATGATAATGGAAGAAATCTTTTCCTTTTGTCAGACAGAAAATTACATGGCTTATTTGTCCTGATTTTTCTTGCTATTAATTTCGGGGTTACTGTTACCTGTAAAGATATGTGTGACTTCCCAACCAATATCAACTTGCAGTCTATACAGGTATATTTATTTTTATAGCTTACATTCTTGGATTGTTTATCCACCTGAAGATTCTTTATACTTTTGTAGCATTCTTGATTTTGATAATTTTTGGCACATGGAAGCACATCGAAGGAATGCCATGATGTATTACAAAAAACTGACAGATAAAACAATGATAATCAGTTTTGAAATGATTACATCACAAAGAGAGGAAGAATGCTGTATAATAGGAACATTATAACCTAAGCTTTAAAATAAGATGATATTTTTATTGTAGCTGCTATACAAAATCAGTTTGGAAAACAATATAAATTTTGATTTTTGAGGCTAGAAGAAAAGCTGGGAATATGAGAGGACAGTGAGGCTAATTATCATAGTAACAAGTGACATGCTGAATCGAGGAAAATGTCAGTTATCTTGTCCCATTGAATTTCCACTGCAGTGTTAGGAACTTTTGGTGAAATGCAATCTTTGGAGACAGCATGTTTTTTTAAAGTCTGGAGATTGTACTCTGTGAACAAGGACATCTATTCTCTAGAATAATTTTCATACTAATATTTTAGAAATACTATTCTACCTTAAAAATATTTTTATTCTCTATCGGATATGTAGATCTATGGAAATATAAGGACTGACTATAATTACCAGAGCTATGGTAAGCTCTGTGATGAGACAGGTCATTCTCTTAACTTCTAGACCATGGGCCTGAAGGGGAAGTTTCTCTATATAAAGAAATATGTTTAATCCCATTACTTTCATTATCAATTTATTCATTATCAAAATATCTGTGAAGTGTCTATTAAGTATTTGTCACCATGCAAATCCTATTGTCCACACACAACATGTATTAACTGCCAAGCACGGACTGGTGGGCTGATACAATACTACATGAACAGAGATGTAGTATCTAAACACAACATCTAAGTGAAATCTGATGCTCATAAAGAAGGTATGGGAGCTAGATGTGCTAGCACATGCCGGCAATTCTGGGACCGGAGGCTTAGGCTGGAGAGCCCCAGGTTCCAGAGAAGCCTGGGCTCTGTAGTGAAATAGTGAGACCCTGTCTCAGGAAGAAAAGATGAAAAAGAAGAGGAGAGAGATGAGGAGTAGCAGAAAAGTGAGGAGGAAATGAGAGAGAGGAGGGAAAAGAAGGAGAAAAAAAAAGAAGATATACTAAAGCTAAAACTATAGCAGAAACACTAAATAGTTTAATATTAGAAAAAGTATAAGTGTAATTAACAATGTTAATGAATTAGTGAAAGAAAATTATGTATCAATGTAGTATGAGCTGCAAAGTAATAGGATAAAATACAACACCTACTCATGTTAGAAATAATTTATGAATAGAGGAAAATATTTTTATCCTGATAAACATTACCTAAAAATATCTACAGAAAACTTCATCATAATGAAATATTGGAAATACTCCCTTTTCAAGTTAAAACTAAGATGAAGTACTCACTACCACTGAATATATTCAGTATTTACCAAAGACCTTTTTAAGTTCAGCAAGACAGAAAGAAAAAAGCATGAGGAGTAGAAAAAAAGTAATCAAATGCTCATTTTCAGTTTGCTGACTTACATTATTTGTTAGAGAAAATTAGAAAATAGAGATAAATGAGTATATGTAAGGCTACTATATAAACATCAATGATATTTTTAAATATTAGAAAAATTTCATTATTTCATAAGATATATGACAGTAGTAGTGAAAGCAATAAGGTCTTCAAGAATGAATTTAAAACTTATACAGATTCTCCCTGAGGCAATTGCAAAACTGTATGCATAGACCCTGAGATTTAATTTGTACAGTTTATCATGTACATAGTTAGAACCAATCATAAAGATTTTGATTCTTTGTATCAACATGTGCAGACTCTGTACTATTGCATCAAAAAAAATCAATAGACATTTTAAAAAGACAGTTAACAATTGTTTCTAAAATGTAGTGTAGAAAAGCTCAAACTAAGCAATATAGAAGGGTATTTACCCCACTCCACATCACCATTATTATAAAGGTTTGTTAATAGCATGGTTGTATAATTTTAGGAAGAAGGTCAAATGTAAGCATGCACATTTAACAATAATTGATACATTACAAAGATACTGTTCAAGTCATCTATATTGGAGAAAAATATGTCCTTTCCATTGCCTCTTTCAATACAGAGTAAAAATTTGGGTGTGAAACACAAACTTCAAAACACTTAGAAGAAAATGTAGCACAATCTTTTTAATCTTTTTGGAGTAAAACAAAACCTTCTTAAAGAGCTGTCTTAAGCCACTGAGGCTGCTATACCAAAAATACTATATGCCTGGTAACCTATGAACGTAGACCTTTATTTATAGAGGCTGGGAGGACCAAGACCAAAAACAGCCCTGGGAAGACCCACCTTCTGGACTACAGGTTCCCTTTGCTCTCGGTGCATGGGAAGAGGCCAGGGATCTCTCCCAGAGCCTTTCATGAAGAGGTGCAGTAGTGCGGCTCAGGAGTGCTCTGCTGCTGAGACCTACCACTTCCAAGCCTCCCATCTCACACCATCAGATTGAGGGTTTCAACCGATGGATTAGGGTGGACACGAACAGCCGGAACCTCAGTGAAACACTAGGTATGAAAAAAAAAAAAAAAAAAAAACAGATACTTTTGCCTTTATATTAAAATCATGAACTTTCTGTCTCTCCAACATTTAAAAAAGCAGCAAAAAGGCTAATCATGAGAAGTAGAATCCATATATAAAAAAGACCCACACATTAAAAAGTAAAACAATGACAACAAAAAAACTAAATAGAAGAATGAGAGAATGAGTTAATAACCTGAGCAGATATTCTAGAAAAGGAAACAAGTGTGGCCATTAAATACATTGCTAACCAGAAAAATGCAGCCTAACCCCACAAGGAAATGCTACTTTCTGACTACTGCACTGGCATAAAGAGGTCTGAAATAGCAAATGTTGGCTAGAAGATGGTTAAATTTTACATGCTCTGTGTAATTTACTGCCAGTGGGAATTTAAAGTAGTAAGAATTCTACAGAACAATTTGCTATTTTGCTCCCTCTGAGAAAGCCTTGCCTTTATGTGCCATGGTTTTTAAGTAATAGATCATTTAAAAATGTAATATCTATAGTAAAGAAGTACCATTCCTTTACTAAAGACATTACAAAAAAAGGATAAATTTAAAACATTTGTAGAGAAGTGGATGCTCCTGGAAAATATAATTTTTTCAGGGGTGCTGGTTCAGCCTACCCTGGGGGCAGGGCTGGCTTGGCATGTCGTGCCAGGAATTGAACCTTGGTCCCCTGTGCCTACCTAAGCTGGTCTAAGCAGGAGCTTTGGACCTCTTAGCTTTGTCACCAGCCCCTGGAAAATATAAGGTTGAGTGAAATAAATCAGACACATGAGCCTAAATATTATGTGGAATCTCTTTTTGAATAAAGTACAAACAAAAGCGCCAGAGGAAATGAACAGAAGGAAACAGGAGGAGATAGCTTGCAAATGGGATGGGGTCCAGGAGACGGACCTGGAGGGGTAATGAGGCAGGGTGCAGCAGACAGCAGAACTAATGCACAGGGCGAGTGCAAGTGTCTTATGTCATACACGTGAGCGAAAAACAATAAAGGAAATAAGAATGGAAATGGGGAAGTTCTAGAGACGGCGGGAGGGAGGAGGGTTGCAAGAGCGAGGACTGCAAATGAACTGAGCTGTGTTACGTGTGTGCGCCTCTTCCCCAACATGGATGTAAAGTTTGTGTAGTGACAATGTGTACTAAAAAAGGGAAAAAATCTAAATAAAAATTGTTCATGGGAGCACTGTGTGTAGTAGCATCAAAGAAATAACCCAGGTACCTTTCTATCTGGAGAATGGGTTAGGTTAGTGTCATACAAAAGAATACTTAGCAAGAAGATGACCAATCCTAAAAGCATAGTGATAAGTGGTCACGGGGAGATATTTCTAGAAGACTAAGTATACTATGAATATATTTCATAACTGCAGAAGCACAAAAAGTAAACCAGTATATAGTTTAGAGGGATATATCGTTAAATAAAATTGTGGAAGACAAAGGGAGGTATTTATTTATTTATTTATTTATTATTTGCAGAACTGGGGATTGAACTAAGGACCTTGCACTTGCCAGGCTGGCGCTTGTGCCCCTGAGCTATCTCCCTGGCCCCTTTAAGAGAGGTATTTAAAATAGTTTTTAACTCTGTAAAGTGGACAATGGCCTAGGTAAGCAAAGGGGGATGTTGATAGATGCAGCTATCTTGAAAACCTTCTGATCTTTAGTAAGGTAAATAGCTGATAATAGTTATTATGTTTCCATAATGCATGTTGTCAAATATCAAACAGTTGCAGTAATAAGCAGTCACATTTGAAAGTCATGCCTTACTCCAAGAAAAAAAAAATATACAAACTAATAATGTTTGGATACTTCTGCTGTTTTATAATTTTGAAAAGTGATAAAAGAATGAATTATCCAACATAAAAAGACATGGAAAGTTCCCATGTACAAATTACTAAGTGAAAGAAGTCAACATAAAACAGTTTCTATTTTGGATTATTCCAATTATATGACATTTAATCAAAGACAAAACTATGGAGATAGCAAACAAATGAGTGATTTCTAAGGGCTAGGGTCAGAGCAGAGAGGGAAAGACTAAACACAGTCCACCTTTAGGGGGGTAAAACTGTGTGGGATGCTATCATAGTGGACACACGTCACTATATATTTGCCAAAATCCACAGAATGTTAACAAACCAAGGATGAATCTTAATGCAAACTGTGGACTTTGGGTGATAATGATATGCTAATGTAGTGATAATATTTTAATCATAAGAGAGGCCCTACATGGTAAGGGACAGATGAGTATATGGAAACTCTCAAAAGTTTTGGTTCAACATGTACCTGAAACTATTAAAAAAAAATAAAGCCTATTTGAATCTAAAAAATGAAGAAAGTTAAAAAAAAAAAAAAGAAAGAAAGGAAAACATCAAGTTGCCCTCATGTTTCCTACAAAGGATTTCGTCTTTAGAAAAAAAAGTTTGGTCCAACCTAGGTGTCATTCAAATTTAAAAGGAACAGGCATTGTCGTATGTGGAAATTCGGAAACAGCAGGCATGAATGAGCCTTTCTTGGGAAACAAATATACTAGAAGCCAAAATCCAGTTACTTGGATGTAAAGCAAAGTATTTCAATAAAAAATAATGGAACCGAAGTGAACAGTTGAGAGATCTATAGTCACAAAATTGAAGACAATTATTATAAATGCTGACCTAAACAGCAAGGACAAAAATTAGGTTGCTGTTTTTCTTCCTTTCAGGGCAGAATACTGTTTATAACCGAACTAGCTACACACCCAAACACCTCCCACCAACATCATGGTTTTTATGGTGCCATTTATTACTGAAAAGACTCCTTTATAAGGGCCAGTGAGATAGCCCAGCAGATGAAGTGCCTGCTTTGGCAAGAGCAGGGACCAGAGTTCCACCCTGGTCCTGCAGGGTGCACTGACTCAGCCACCACATCTGAGCCTGGTAGCCCACGCCTGTAATCCCAGTGCTGGGGAGGCTCAAAATGAGAGGATCATTATAAGTCTGAGCTACACAGACCCTGTACCAAATACGTAACTGAGACAAAAAGCTTCAAAAAAAAAAAAAAAAAAGACTTTTATAAATCAATATCGTGAATAATGATGAACTATTTTTGTGAAAAGTAACAATTCCTTCTTGTTATAGTTTATATGTAGATGTTCTCGCAAAAAATCCTTGTGCCTTTTGGAGCTAACTGGAACTAGGACACGTGATAACTCATTGGTCCACTGATCGGATCATGGGGAGGCCCAGCCTGGATGTGGGAGGCACCAATCAATAGATTTGAAGCCTGAATGGAATAAAAGGGCAAGGGAAGCTGGCTGCTTTCTGGGCTAGGGTTTTTTAGTTTTTTTTGTTTTTGCTTGTTTGTTTTTTTCTTTTCAGAACCAGGGATTGAACTCAGGACCTTGCACCTGCCAGGCAGGTGTTCATGCAGCTGAGCTATCTCCATGGCCCCATGCCTTCTGGTTTCTGACTGCTCTGCCATGGGCTGTCTATCCTCTGTGATGCCCCTCTCCGTGCCACCCTGCCTTGCAGCTGGCTGATTAGGGACCGAAATGCACAGTATCAGCTAAAGTAAACTTCTCCTTTAACTTGTGGCTGTCAGGTAGTTTTTCCCAGCTATGATGACGTTTCTATTTCACTTTATTTCCATGTTTTGTTAAGTCAAAACAAAATAAACAAACAAAAAAACCTAGCATTTATCATTTTTAAAACCCATTATCCTGTGTCTCCACATTGACTACTTTCCTTGTTTGTATTCTGTCATTTATTCAGAGTACTGATTTTTTTCTGGTACTAGTATTGAGGTGATTTGTTGCTTTTTAAAAAAGAAATATTTCTGTATTATCTTTAAATTATTCATGATATGTTTCATTTTTAGTATAAATCAAAGCAATTGCTTAATAGTGATCATTAATTTTAGTTACATGCAGGAATAAGACATTATAAGGGTTTTCACTTTAGTGGATTAATTTGCACTATGGATGGTAATGTATAAGATCACACTATACTTGTAAGGATAAATCCTGTCTGCAGTTGCTTATAGCACTCATGGCACCAGGCACAGGACAAATGGTAAGTAAATTTCTTAAGTAAAATTTCACTTCGTTTTTCTATATTTTTCTTTTAGATTGAGAATAGTCTGAGAGTAGTACCTTCAAGAAATGAATTGCCCAAAAGATTCTTAGCCAGGCACAGTGATGCTTACCTGCAATCCCAGCACTCTGGAGGCTGAGGCAGGAGGACTTCCAGAGTTCAAGACCATTGTGTACTATATACTGGAGCACTGCCTAAAAAAAAAAAAAAAAATGCTATTGGACTTTGTTGCCCATGTGTCCTCAAAGCACAGCATCTCCAGTTTGTTTTGTGAATTGATAGTAGACCGTAAGTGATTGTCTTTTGGATCTATGATCTATGCTCAAGCAGCTCTTTTCTGTGTTTTCTCACTATTCAATCAAGGCACACAAATGTGTAAACACAGCACCGCTTTGAATTAGTGTGCCTTCTAGTATATCTGTGGCAGTGGCCAGAAAGGATGTTTCTACTCTGAAATAACTTACATTTTAGTGGGAGTACACCTATAGAAGAAAACACACAGGGACAGCTCCTCAGATGGTGAAGATGCTGTGAAAAAAATTTCAGCTTACAGATGAAAAATGGCATAGCAGGGGACACAGGCTTACTTTGGAAGCCCTGTCTGCTCAGGTCACTTTGGAGCACAGAATGACCTGAAGGAGTGACATATGAGGATATCTTGGGGCAGATTCTACCAGACCAACGTTCATCGCATGAAGAGCACAAAAGCTGATCATTCGTCATTAAGGAACCAAAATGCTTGGTTGAGTAACCAATTGGATAGAGTAGTCTAGAGGCCAAATTACATACTGAGCACACGGTTGGCTATGTGAGACTGCAGGTCTGAACACAAGCACACACACACACACACACACGCACACACACAACACACACACTCTCTCTCTCTCTCTCTCTCTCTATATATATATATATATATATATATATATATATGTATTTAATATTCAATAGGAAAGGACAACTAGGATGAGGGAAAGGAGAAAAGAAAGGAGGAGAAAATACACACAAGATAGTTAAGATAACTATACTATTAGTTTCTATTGGTTCATCGAAAGAAACAGCCAATTCTTAAGTTTTTGACTGATTTTGCATGCTTATACCCAGTAATCTGAACAGCTACTTTGAAGACAGCAATATACAATATAATTACCATTGTTGAATTCCTATCATCTTGTATTTTGAAATTCTGTGTTGTTTCTAATGTTTTATTTTTATTTTCTTTAAAACAAAAAGTACCCCGGTCCCACAAAAAAAAAAAAAAAAAAAAAAAAAAAAAAAAAAAAAAAAAAAAAAAAAAAAAAAAAAAAAAAAAAAAAAAAAAAAAAAAAAAAAAAAAAAAAAAAAAAAAAAAAAAAAAAAAAAAAAAAAAAAAAAAAAAAAAAAAAAAATAAAACAAAAAGTAAAATTAATCCAAAGAAGAAGAAATGTGTATCTGATTAATGTGACACTGGTAAAACAGCAGAAAATTTCCTCCATATCAAACAGAATACTATTTTCAAATTTCAGTGTACATCTCAGAAATCATTTCCTTTTTTAAGAAAAACAAAGTAATCAGACCTTTTAATTTGTGTAAAGAAAGAAAATCTTTTGGTTCCAGCTAGGGTGGAGCTGTTTTCCTGCAGAGCCATTTTTTTTTATTTTTTTTTTTAAGAATTTTATTTTATTTTTTCAGAACTTTTGTTTGTTTGTTTGTTTTTATGGCCGGCTCAGCCTGCCCTGAGGGCAGGGCTGGCTCAGCATGTGGTGCCAGGGATCGAACCACGGTCCCTGCAGCCGCCTAAGCTTTCCTAAGCAGGCACTTTAGACCACTGAGCCATCCTGCCGGGCCCTTTGCACAGTCATTTTAAGCACAAAGCCAGGGCATTATCAATGAGGCACTCGTGCAGGGAGGTGAGGTCATCATTTGCCTTATTGAAAATGCTGCACTCCTGGCCTTACTGTGCTGGTATCCTAGATGACACAGTGTTTTGAAGCCTAAAAGTCACACAGGTGAAAGAGTCACTTTGTTTTTCAGAGCCCTGGCTTTGCAAAGCACATTTGCAACTGTGATCAGTTTCCCATGAAGTCAGCAAAACCAAGAGGACCTTCTGAGAACTAATGATTGCTGATACGTTGCAGGGACAGGCGTTCCAAGGCCCAGCAGGAACTGTGCCTAGAAACCAGCCATTCCAGTTCCTTGAATGCCACACCTCCCGAGGCCACAGCTTCCAGGGGCCATGGCCTTCCAGGTGCTATGCCCCTGGGCGCCATGCCCTGGATGCTACTCGCTGCACAGCCTCACTGAAGCCTCCTTCCCCATCTTTCTTCTGTCCCTTTTGGCTGATGCTGGGGTTTTAGTAAAGAATTTCATTTAAGTCAGTCTTGTGATTCCTGGTCCAAATCTGCCCCAACAGCAGTGAAAACTTGGAACTGTAGACACCCATATGATCTAATACTCTTTTAGAATAGAACATGAGCATTGTGCATGTATGCTTCATAGAAGGGCAGAAGCATGAGATATGTGACAGAGAGCTCTCACTGCTAGGATATCTAAATGAAGGAATGAATGAGAGGCAGATGTCATCCACTTGGAATCAAAGAGCTTCATGTTGTGTGCAGAATTCATAAGTAAGATCCTAACGTAAGCTGAGGTTTCTATGACCCTTGGAGATCTCAAAGTTGACTCAACACCAAAGCTGTATTCCATGACCCAAGGTAATCCACATCCTGTGGTTTCAGTCCTAAAACTTTCAGTTATTCATGGTCCTCTCTCCCCCCTGGCGCCAGCATCCAACTGTCTGGTCTCTCTTTTCCTTCCTCACCTACCCACACATGAAGCCAGACTCTTGCATTTAGTTTTATCAGAAAGATTCATCATCACAAAAGATCTGGTAGGGATAATGGCTTTAACAGAGTTTCAAAGGGAATGAGGAAAGGCCCATTGTGTACTGCACAGCTCTGGTCTTCTCACTGCTTTGAATCCCATTCTTTCCCCTCAGTCACTCTCAAGACCACATATTTTCTTTTTTTTAAGTTTAAGGGTTTTATTATCAAAGTCTTATAAAACAATTTCAGAAACTGTACATCCACATGGCACAGGCTGTAGCCTTCTTTTGTTTTTACTGCACAAAAGTAAAGCTTGAAACTCCTATAACTATGAAAAAGTTGTCTAACTACTTTGCAGATAATTACTGTGTGTATTAAGGTTACTACTGCAGGGATAACATAAATTTATTGGGTTTATACAACTTCAGATCAAATAAAAGTACAGTAAGTAGATTTGTTTTAAAAGTATATGACGATCGATTTAAAATGCACTGTCCTTTTTGTTTTCCAACACTGAGCTGAAAACAATAAAATTGGGAAACTGAAAATCAGGACAACAGATTAAGTTTTATAGGCAGATGTGACAGAGGTGGATAGCTTTCACTGATACAGAGGTAGAATAAATTATTTCAGGAAAAAAATTCCCAAGTATCTATGAAAATGTGTACAGTTCTACCTCAAAATATGCTGCTAATTTACACACTGCCAAAGACAGTTTTAGATGAAATCTCATTTCTGTAATTAATACTTAATCAGCCATCAAAAAAAGGTTAGTGTTCATATAACCTTTCCAAGTTAAACAAAAGCCACAAAAATTGTGCCACAAGGCTTGAAGATAATCTACTTCAGATGTTCATTTCCAGATGTGACTAAGAGTGTTACTTTGTCATGTCAACAAACAAGACCATAGGAGATCCACCCACCCTGCCCGAGGAGCACAATGATGTTTAGGGTATTCTTGCCACAATAGCATGCAGTCAGCACATTCCCTGCATGGCCCTATCCCGGCAATGAACCAAGTTCTAGAGACTATAAGTGAACATACATAAGAAAGGAGCTCACTGTTAGGTCCGAACTCACGCATCAACCAAGCCAGGCATTCTGATGCGAGTAGAAGATTTATTGGGACACCAAGTAGGCTGGCTGTCTAGCAGACCAAGACAGCTGCGAACCAAGAGGGGCAGGAAGCTTTATAGGATCTTTCATGGAGGCTGATCATGGGCTAGAGCAGCCAGGTAGCAACCAGATCACGAGTTTCGGGGTGAGGTGGAACAGCTAACTTTAGGTGGGCCTCATTTTATTTACATCAGAAGGGAGTGAGTTGAGACCAACATAGGTCAAGAGGAAGTGAGCCGAGACCAGAGTACAGTGTGGGGCAGGGTTGGGACTGGGGTCGGGTAGGTTGCCTAGGAAACTGAGGGAAGGGATGTTTGGGGCAAGATGCCCTAGAAAGCTAAGAGGAAGTGTTTGAGGCAAGGTGCCTGGGAAACTTTGAATTCTGACCTATCACTCACATGACAGGCACAATCCATGCCTGCTGTGGCCGCATGCAGCCCAGGGATAGTAAGGCTCCTGGGCTACTCTTCCAGATCTCACTGAGACCAGAGCTGTTACCGAGGTACCATTTCTTACAAGCTTCAGGACGTAAAGGACTCACGTCAGCGTCAGGAGCTCTACAGTCACCTGTAACTCAGAGCTGTGCACATCTGGGTGAGAGAGGCACACATGGGCCCAGTGAGCTAGCCGAGGTGGGGCCCGCGGACTCAGTCAGTCATGTCCACGTCCTCCTCATGGTGGTCATCCCTGTTCGCCTTGGACTCTCGAAGCGCGTCCCCACCTGCCTTTTGCACGGAGCTCTCCTTGGCCGTGGAGGATCCGACTTCCACAGGCGTCTTCTCCTCCTCCTTCTTCTCGCTGTGGTAGTCTTGCTCCTCATCGTTGTCCCGCATGACCTGTTTCACATCTTTGCCACTCACAGACTTCCTATCCTGCTCCTTTTCCTTATCTTTGCTCCTTTTCTTTTTGCTCATGGATGGTTCCCTTTCATCTCTGCTCTGCTCCTTGTCTCTGTCTTTTTATATCTTCACGGGGATGGAGACAGAAACATTTTTCTTTTAGGTGACCGAGGCTTTTTACGTGATCTTGTTCCACTCCTTCTTCTTCGCCGCCTCTCTCTGCTTGCACTTTTGGAACATCTGGCTGTGCTGTAGCTTTTCGGTGGCATTTTGGAGCTTTGTCTTTCCTTCTTTTTTGTCTCTGGTCTCTGATGTGCTCTTTGGCTGTCTATGGCTCTCTCTGGAGTGGGATCTTCTCTATCTTGGACTTTTTGACCATCGTCTACCCCTTGACTTAGAATGTGGTCACCTCCTCCACCAGCTTCTCGATCGCCTGTGTCTAGAAGATGAGGGAGTCCTCCTCCTCCTAGAATGCGATCTTGAACTTGAACGCCTTCTCTTTTCTTCCTTCTTATCCAGTTCTATAGCAGCAGAGATCAGCGACTGTGCTTCCCGTAGTCTTTTCGCAGCCTCCTCAGTTTCCTTACTAGAAGTGTCTGACTTCAGACTTGGTGGAACAAGATCAGCAGCTCATGATTCAACTTGGGATCAACGGTGCTCATAAGCTTCAGAAACTAATCTGTGGCAAGAGACTGAGAGTTCAGGTTTGCTCCCATAAGCCCCAGGGCAGCGAGGCCAGGGTTCAGAGTGGAAGCACCCAAAGCAGCCAGTGGAACAGCACCAATCCGGGCAAGTGGGTTGGGCGTGGGGAGGAGTGCACCACCTGCCACTGCGTTACCTGGCGCCAGCAAAGACAAAGCCTTCGTCTCATCAGGAATGACTCCTTCAGCATACGGTACGGCTATCAAAGCTCTGTCAGTGAATACAGTGTTTGTCAGATGCTGTGCCACAACTGCCGAGTTTTGATCGTGGAACTTAACAAAGCAGACACTGGATGAAACTGGTAAAGGTGAGTTGTCCAGTGGGAAGAGGCACAGCTTGTCAATCTTGCCGAAAATGCTGAAGGGTGTCTGTATCTGCTTGGAGCTGGTGCTCAGGGAGATGCTGGTCACCTGGGTCACCTCAGCACCAGTGCCACTGCCACTGCCGCCGCCCGGCCGGCCACTGGGCCCACGCCTGCGGGGCCGGGGAGGAAAGTCGCTCTGCTCATGGTTGCTCATGGGCTTGCTTCCGTTCAGTGAAGTGCTTCCGGGGTGGTAGGCCGACACCGGCAACGGAAAAGGGAGACCAAGTACTTTCTTTACTGGTTTCAAGCTGCATAGTTACATTCTATGAAGGTAGGATGCCGACCAGCAGATATGTCCTATAGGGACTCACCCACAACAAATTGATCAATATTCAAAATTTTCTTCCCAGCAGAAGGAGCTTAGGTGAAAATCTAAAATGAGTTTTCAAGAAATGCAATTTTCTCCATTATATTACGTTAGACTTGAAAAAAAAGGGTGCTGTAAAATTCTTTTTATGGGAGAGAGAAAGAGAGAGTTGCATCAGTTATATTAAGTAGCTCTGCCTAGTACTGTAGTCAGAGAGTAGAACCACAAGCTTCCACAATGCGCACCCATGCCACCTGCCTTTCAGACTAGTGGTTTCCAGTCTTGGCTACTCCTCAGGATTACTTGATAGAATTTCAAAAATCTTAATGGCCAAGTTCACTCTAAACCTCTTTCTTGGAAATAAAACTCAAGCTTTAAGGCTTTCCAGATAATTTTAATATGTAATCAAGGATAAAGTGCATTATATCAGCTCTTTAAATGTTATCTGAACATAGGAGAAAAAGAAAAAATATTAGAAATTTGAGGTCCAATGCTTTTTAGAAGCTGCAGTGTATTGGAAGCACAGAAGCTAAAGTAGCAAAAATCTTTTGACAGTAGTTGTACAGCAAAATTAAAAATACGTGCACACAAAACCTTGGTCCAGAGGGCTGGGAAGACAGCTCAGTGGAATAAGTGTTTGTCTGGCAAGTGCAAGGTCCTGAGTTCAATCCCCACTACAAAACAAAACAAAACAAAACAAAAAATACCCTTGGCTCAGAAGCTAGCCTGTACCCCAAGATATTTCAACCTACTTCCTCTGCTAAGGGTTTCTATTGCTTGAATGCTTTCCTTCCCTCCAAATTTCCTGTTGAATATTAACCCTCCAGGACAACTGTATTCTGAGGAGATGCCTTGGAATGGTTGAGTCAGTAGCGCATCACCCTTTGTGAAAAATTTTGAAGAGGAGGAGGAGTTTGGCCTTTTTCCTGCCTCTCCACATCTTCTCTCCCCTCTGGAGAATGCAATAGCAAGACACTGTCTTGGAAGCAGAGAGACAGTGCCTCCCAAGCTGGTATCTTGAACCCTTCCCGTGGGGGTGCAGCATGGAGCAGTAGAATTGTCTGGCCAAAATGTGCTACTATGTATCCCAACTAAAATAGAATTCTTCATCGTGCAGCCAGCTGTATCACTCTTTCCTTTTTTACCCTATTCCTTTTCTTCTGCCACCTAATTATTCATATGTGTGTGATTCCCTCATATCTTACCAAGTTCCAATGATTTACATAAGGAATGAGCAACACATTGTTTGATGGGGACACTACAATCTATAAGTGTGTTAACTATTCTCTTATTTTGATAGACACTTCTCATTCTCCATTTATAGATCACTATAAATAGATATTTTGACTTTACATTATTTGCTTGTTAAATGAAACATCACTAATGTGAGTTTAGAAAGCATATAATGACCATAACAAGTTAACATAGTCTGTCCCATATAAACACTATGAAAGTCTGCAAAATGTTTATTCTTCTACATATATTTCTTGATGGAGAGAAAATCTCAAATGTTGAAATGGAAAATATGTCAAATGTAAATCTCTGCTAAGAAGTGTCACCTAATTTTTTTTTTTTTGTGGGACCCGGGTTCGAACTCACAACCTTGCACTTGCCAGGCAGGCACATGTGCCACGGAGCTATCTCCCTGGACCCAGTGTCAGCTAAATTTATCCTCAGAAATTAAAACCTAATCATCATGCTCCTCACAAATTTCCTGCTCACAATAGACATGTCAGGTGAATTGCACAATCACCCTTGTCTACATTAGACTTGATTAAACATGGTGCTCTTCTGCAGGAAGTGCTCTTCAACAGAAAGTGCACTCTGAAGGCATTTTTACATGATATTGTTGAGTATCATTGCTGAGTCCATAAGAACACTGCTGACATGCTTTTTAAAAAAGATAACAGTGCCTACTCTGAAACTCTTTGTAAATATTCTCTGCATCATTAAAATGTGCACATTAAATAAATCAATTCTTCAGTACAACCAAGCTTTAGAAAATACAGCTTATCGTATTTTTCCTCTGTAAGGCTGCAAGTCACTCACACTACCGTTGACACAGGCTAGTGCTGTAAATGGTCAGGTGGACAAGACAGGCTCCCCCCAAGGGCCGAGTGTCTCATTTCCCCAGCTAAACAGAAATGATGACCGCTGGTGACTCCTAGCTGAGTTCTCCTGCCAGCGCTGTGCTCACTGGAAGGGAATTACTCCATCTAAGCTTAGAAAGCCAACTCCAGAGGCAGCCCTCACATTCAGTGCTGGGTGTGGACAAGGCACAAAAGTCTGGGCATCTGTCTCAGTTTGGGAAACTTTGGAAAAGCCATGTGAGCACCAGGCTTTCCCATGGTGTGAGTGAAAACTGCTTTTTCAACTGCATTGCTTTTCAGCTTTTCTTTCTGGCCACTCCAGATTCCCTCCCCATTCACTTGGAATGTTTCTAAGAGGACTCACAAATACATTTTCTGCAGGAAAAATCTACACCAAAAAAATCAGTCCAGAAGGGTTGGTCTGTGTATGGTCGTAAGAAAAAAAAAAAAAAAAAAAAAAAAAAAAACTTCTAAAATAAGGTTTGGAAGGTAGCTCAACTGATGGGCTAGCATGTCATTAGGATCACGTCACTAGTTGTGGGTGGAACACTAATGGCCTTGGCATGATGAAGCTGCATGGATGGCTTACAGTCTTTTCATCATAACAGTGGTTTCCCCAAAGCTAGTAGCGGTGTATCTCTATGGTGTCCATGATATATATATATATATATATATATATATATATATATATATATATATATATATATATTGGAGGTGACATAACATAATGTCATCTATATTCTACAACTTAGAAGCAAACCACAGACCCTGCACATACTAAGAGGAAGGGCTATACAAGCCTTCAACAGAAAGTGCAAATTGTGTGCCAAGCTTAGAATTCTACACACAGAAGCCTTCTGTTCTATTTTGGTTTTGATAATTAATTCCTTTTTTTTCATTATGGCCAGCTCAGCCTGCCCTGGGTGTGAGGCTGGTGCATCATGTAGTGCCAGGGATGGAACCATAGTCCCTACGGTTGCCTAAGCTAGCCTAGGTAGGTGCTTTACACCACTGAGCCATCTTGTAGGCCTGATAGTTAATTTCTTTCAAAGAAAGGAAAATTAAAATCTTAAATTATTACCAATCATTTATTGCTCACCACTATATTGTGTAATGCTGCTTTTAAATGTAAATAGAGAACATTTAAATCAGTTTTAAAAATGTAAAATCAAGAATTGGCTGCAAGTATGATGCACAACTGTTATCCCAGCAAATGAGAGGCTGAGACAGTATAGTCATGAGTTCAAGGCCAGTTTGAAATACATAGCAAGCTTTGTTAAAAAAATAAAAAAAAAACAAAGATACAAAATCATCCAAAATATTCTTCAGTCATAGCTTGTACATGCATATGCTTTGATGTTTAGCAGAAGACTAGAAATGCTACTTAAAGTGAACTAGGATTCTGGGGCTCTTGATGCTTGTTTGATTTTAACTTCTTTATAAGCACACATGCAACCCACCCTAGGCCCTGGGTTTTCCTAGCTTCCTTTACTTCTAGTACACTTGTGCATAAGCAGCTGGATAAATCAGGTGCATTACATGAGGAAGAGAGGATTCGATAGGTTCCTTGATCATTCATCTTTCTTGGGATGGCATTAGTTTCTTTCCATGTTTATAGCAAGCCCTGGGTGAATGGAAGGGTGACACTTGAAGTTGTCAGTGTCCCCATTTCCTCAGCATAACCAAAATGTGCTTTACCTTGTGCTTGCTTTTGGTGGCACTGAATTCCCATTCATGAGAATTAGACAGTATTCCAGGCTTGTGGAGCAGTGCAATCCTTCCATGTAGTGGAGCCGCAGGGAGAGTCGATACACAGCGAACCCTTGTTCTGTGCAGACACATCCACCTCTCCCAATGAGCTGTACTTACAGATCACAAAAGCAGAGGCAGCAGGTCATTAAGAGTGTCAAGATGGCAACATCATTCACTAATCCATGTGCAGGGCTCTTCAGAGCTCCATGCTTGAGTGACTACACCAACCACACACCCATGGAGCAGAACTTGGAGCCAGCTTGAGTCACACCTTCACATTTCTGCAGTTGGCTCCTATCTAACTGAATCTTATGAAATAGCCAACCAGAAAGTACCAACTGCCTCCCAAATATCTGACCCATAGGAACCATGTAAGGTAATAATTATATGTCTATAGCAAAGTATAAACTCAAAGTTGCTAACCCAGAATCAAGTCATAGTTCAGAAATATGCCTTTCAACAAATATCTCAACCGTCAGTGAAATGCAAATGATAAACCCAAGGAAAGATACAACCTCAGACCCTCTAGAGTGGCTATATGAAAAACAAAACCAAAACAAGCTCAATATGATAGTGCACATCTCTAATTGCAACTACCCCAGAGGCTGAGGCAGGAGGACACAGAAGTTCCTCCCAAAACCTGGGCAACTTTGTGAGACCTTGTCTCAAATGAAAGGTGAAAAGACCAGTGCTCCAGTGATAGAGCATTTAATATACAAAAACAACCAAACAACAGAACACAAGTGACAGGTTTTGGCAAGGATGTGTAAGGAATTAAATTCCTTACACATTGTTGGTGGGAATGCAAAACTATACAGTCACTTGTTAAAGAGTCTGGAAGTTTTTCACAGCATTCAACACAGATATACCCACAATCCCATTTCCATCTACACCATTGTGGATGGAGAGCAAATGACCTCCCCCAAAGTATATTCAAATATTTGTGGCAGCATTTTTCATGGAAGTCCAATAATTGAAGATCATTCCGATGTCTTATTGACAAATAAATAGATAAATGAAGTGTGGCATAATTATACAATGAATGTGACTCTGCAGGAAAGGATTCATTGTACTGACCCATGCTACAACATGGGTCAACCTTGCAAACATTATGCAAAGTGAAAGAACCTAATTCTATAAGACTGTAAATTTAATGACATCATTGAGGTAAGATGTCAGAGCCAATGAATGGAAAGTAGTAAATAGATCAGTTGCTTCCTAGATCTGAGGGGCTTGGAGGGAAATAGGAAGCAAATACCAGTGGGTGTGGAGTTTCTTTTAAGGGTAATGAAAATGTTTTTTGTTTTCTTTTCTTTTAATGAGCAGAACATATTTATTGAGAGAAAGAAAGCTCCTGTCCAAGAGAAGGACAGGAGAGGGGTCCCGAGTGGGTGTCCTCCAATGAAAATGTTTCAAAATTAATTGTACTGATAGATAACTGTGAATATAGTACTAACAGCCATTTAATTGCATGCTTTAAGCAAGTGAAATGTATGGTATGTTAGTAAAAAAAATTGGTGAAACTATTAGAAAATAATAAGAATCCTTAGGAGATTCTAATGCCAGCAATCCAATTATCACACTTGGCAAACCCCATGGTAGGATTTTAAAGTTAATGCTCACTGAAAAGTAAGAAGTAAAGCCATAATAATTACGATAATTCTCTGGCATATTCACATATGTCATACATTTATAGAGGAAAAACACAGCACAAGACAAGAAAAAAAAAGAACTTGGAATGAGACAGAACTTCGGTCCAAAAATCACTTTTAAGCCACCCCATTTTCTTGTTGAAGAACAAAGTAATGACAGCAGCAGCAAAAACTGAAATGAACCCTTGAGCAGCGCACAAGAGAGTAAGTGAGAGAAAGCGCATTCCAGCTCCTCTTCACTGGGGTGTGGAGAGGAGCCTGCATCCCCATGGAGTGGCTTTCTTGCTTGCTCTTAAGAGGCTTGGTCTGGATCTGGCCACCACGTGAGGCCTTCATTTTGCTTTCTTTCTACTGCAGGCAGAAGACGTCCAGTGCATGAAGAGGCACCTCCTTGGGATCCACACAAGCCTTCTTTGCTTCAGTGAAAATGAAAAATTGCTCCACTTGCCCTCTACTCCTTAGGCATAAGATCAGAAGTCTTTGAAAGAGATGATCTTTTGAAAATTTTTAAATTTAAATGTGTGCTTCTATATAATGTATAAAAAATGCATGCAAACATATATATATATACATATATATATATATATATATATATATATATATATATATATGTACTTACAATAGCTTAGCAGACTACCTGCCAAGTGCAAGGTTCTGCATTTAATCCCTGGTACCAAAAGAGGAAAAGAAACTTTGCAAATTAGAAATGGAGTTATTTGTGGGGACACATAAAATCCCTTTTAAACGTCTAACATGACCCACCTCAGGTGAGCACCTATGAAGTAGATTTGTAATCAGGAAGTAAAGCAAATTCCTTTGACTGCTCTAGGTATGTCAATGCTTCTGTTAGCAATTTCATATGACATATGCTATTTTATTCATTATTATTTGCAAAGGACATTTGACAAAAGCTGGCTTTCAGCCCTTGGCATCCCTAGTGAGGGACTGTGAACTGTGTGTGTCAGTGCTAAGTTCTCCACAAGAGCATATCTGGGGTGGGGTTCAATAGATAGTGGGACAGGCAGAATCACTCACAGAGTCACTGCACTTTCCATTAGCCCCTCCCTCTTCACCTCCATTCACCCCCAGTCAGTATTCTCCAAACGACTTCAAGGATTGGCTTGTGTGGTTCCATCCATGGCAGGGCCCCTTCCCAGTCTATGACATGATACTCCATAATGAGGTTTGGCCACATCTCCCAGGCTGTGCATGCTAGCAAATGCAAGGTAGCAAGGTTATTCTTTTAGTGGTGACTGCAGTTGACCAGTTTTTCCAAGTTTCTTACTGAAAGAGGGTCCAAGTCTCTTCTGTGTCCATTCCACTTAACTGTGGTACCTTAATTTCAGCAAAACTCGTGGCTCCTCCCTAGTGCTGCTCTTAGAAGTCCATCCTAGGACAGTTGGCGTGTGGAGAGGTAGTAAAGTATAAAGTGACAGAAAGCAGAACCTCAGTAATCACACAAACATCTCAGAAACATATCGTGTTAATTAGCAGAATTCCTTAGTTTAGTCAGAAGCAGTGGAGAACACCGTGAATACCCTAAAACCCAAGATTATGGAATACTCATTTATCCATCAACTTCTGATCCCCATAGACTGTGAGAAACTTTCTTCTTGAAGATATTTTATTCCTCATGAGGAAGATCTGATGGACAGGTTTGTCCTAATTGAGAAATGTGCAAAAGCAAAAGAGAGCCATCTATAGTCTACAGAGAGGACAGGACCGGTTAACTGCCACCTTCTGTCTCTGCATCTCTTTGCAAATCTGAGCTTCAGGAGCCCTCGTCAAGCAGCAGAGGACTGGAAAGTGGCCAGTGGTCTAAGACACACTTACGATTCTAGTGTTGGGAAGGAAAGCACCATTGCTTCCTTCGAAAGAGGAATGGGTAGATTGTTCTGGAATTTTTAGTCATGTCACTCTGTTGTAATCAGGAAAGCACACTGCATTTGTGTCACTTTCTTCTGCTTAAATTATATTTAAATGATCAAGAGGAAATCAGCAGATTTTAATAAAAAAGAATATCTTGGTATTTAGAATAACATTGCAGCATAAAGAGCAACAATTAGGCTTTAGTCATGGAGGGAAGATGGCTTTCTTGAGGTAGGGGATGGGCTTCTCTCTGCATTGTTTCAGGATTGTGCCTTGTATCACATGGACTGGCTTTTGTATTACTTCTTAATCAGAAGTAATTTCATTTTAGTTTTCATAAGACTAGAAGAATTTTCTTGTTTCTAAGTGAGAGGCTAATTTAGAAACTAAATTACCTTTCATCCCAGGGTGCAGTGTCCTCGCACAGGTGAAGAAGACCTGAGGCATCCTGAGCTTTCTTTTCAATACTAATCCTAAGGATGCCATGACAAGGCTGTATCAATCAGCTTACCTTTCCCCATTCATTTGTAAGTAACTTTTGTTTTATTAATTAGAACATATTTTTTAAAACATGGGCTTTTGGGGCAATAAATCTAGACTTTAATTTCCATTTGACTGCTTCTAAGCTCTATGCATGCATGCTGACAAGTTAAACTTTCTGAGATTCAAATTGCCTTTCCCTAAATATACCATAAATGTATTGAAGATTGAACAAAATAAGTTGCATACTCTCTGCAGTAGCTGTACCACAGGCAATTTGAAATAGCTAATGGCAATTAGGACTATTCACCAAACACTGATTGGGTGCCAACCACAAACCAGGCTGGGAGTTGGAAAGATAAACATGGTCAGTATCTTTCTTTTTTTTTTCCAGTGACTTTCTACAGAGGGTCACAGTCTACTGGGAAATAACTGTATTAATTACACTGTAGTATAATTAATAATATAATTAAATCACATTCTTTACTGATTTTGTTGGTTTGCTCCTTCTCTAAATAGCTTTTTCGTTATTCTTAATTTATCAGAATGTCCAGCTGCTCTAATGGCTCTTTTTAATCACCTGTTTATTTCCTATTCAGTATTATATTGTACCAAGGATCATTTTTGTTTTGTTGCTTGGTTTTATTTTTCCTACTTTCCTAAATTCCCATTTTACTTCTTAGATCTCTTATAAAAAATTTTAAACCTATTTCTAACTCAGTCATTCTTTTTTTTTTTTTGGAGAGTTACTTGCTCAATTTGAATTGATTTGTATACTGTTTGAACCTTAACTGATGTAGTTAAGAAATGACTTTCCTGACGCCTCAGTTGCAACAGGTTTCCATGGCAACGTGGAAGACGTCCAAGATGTTCCCATATGATTTCGAAATCAAGGTGCTTTCAAATATTCAGACAATGGATTTTTAGCATAAAAGTAATTTAATCCAGCACTAATCATTTAGATTATTGGTATCTGTAGGTTGATGTGCAAGATGAGCCAACTGAAGTTATCTCCTCTCAGGCTTTTGCAGACTCACATGGTAATATACACATCCAAAGGTAACTGATGAGTATGTCACAATGTTCATAAAATTATGGCCCATCTTATTGCTCAGGAAAGCCTGCCAGATATCCAGGAATAAGCCTCTGTTTTCATCATTTTATGACTTTTCTATAGAGAAATTCTCATGGAGTGGAAAGCCAGGAATAGTTCTCAGCTCAGAAATATTTTTCCTTAGTCTCTTCCTAAACTGTCTTATCAATTTTTAGTTATTTCTCAGTGTGAGATGTTGGAAATCTTCATTTAATGGTTCCCCTAATAAGTCCCACATGAATTATGAGGTGATATTTGGCCTTTTGTAGGTTTTACATGTGTTTGATACAATTCATACCAGAAGATAGGGTATGAATTAAAAAATCAGAAGATTCGTTATACCACTTGGGCAGGTGTGCAGAGAAAATCAATAACTCAAAAGAAAAGTAATGACAGCATTAGGACACATGCTTATTGCTCAGAACTGCAAGAGATTCCATTGAACTCCTTCCAACAGTCCCACAAAATGATGCATTAAAACCTAGGCTAGAGAACTAAATCAATACTGGGGGACGAAGGGAATGCTGGGAGAGTCCAACCAGACAGTGACTTTTTATTTAACTGGGTTGTAAGAAGTGATTTCTATTCGCATCAGGGCTGTGTGTGGCTTCCAATGGCTCCCACTCTTCTCCAGGGCCATGACACACCCAGCGTTCCTACCAGCTTGCTCTGCATTCCCTCCATTGCCTCTTGGATTTCCATGATTTGACCATTCTCTGCTGCTGCTCCATAGTATCAGCAAATGCAACAGCACTTCAAGCACTAATATGGTGCCCAGCACATAGTAAGTTCTCAAAAGACTTGGTTCCCATGATGCATCGCTCTAGCCTGACCTTCAGAAATGCATTATTTTCCACATAGTTGTGGATCTAGGTGATGATCCATCCCTAAGCCCTTTGGCTGAATTTCTAGGATCACTCTTGCTTGGCTTATTCATAAATTTTCAAGATTATCTTTCAGTACTGCCTCTGGACCCAGTAGGCTGACAAGTAGCTTCTGCTCATATTTTTATATCTCTGTGGGTTTTTTTTTTTAAGGCAGGATCTATTGTGTAGTTCAGGCTGACCTCGACCTCATGATGATCATCCCATCTCAGTCTCATGAATATTGGGATTATAGGCATGTTCCACACTGCCTAGCATGCTATTTTATTTATCCCTATTCTGTTAACTTCAGCTATTGTTTATGTAATTCTACCTAACAGGTACTCATTGTCCTTTGAACTCTTCACATCAACACTATGTGGTAGGTAGTGTCATCCTTATTTTATAGATTAAGATGCTGGAGCTTAGGGAGGTTAAGCATTCTATTAAAAAGGATAACCAAAACATGTTTTATCAAAACCCAAATCCAAATCTATCCAATGATAAGATCCATGTCAGCCATTAGGACTCTATCTTGCTTTTCTGTTAATATCACCAAATTAGAAAGCCTCAAAGTTCATCTTGCTGCCACTTAGGGTTCCACAGTCCCAGTTTCATTTGTTCTTAGAAGTCTTTCTTGACTAATCCCAGAAGACCGTTTTGCTCTCTGACTCTTAAATCTTTGAAACCACATCCTTATGCTGACTTTTCCCATGGTGTGTGTGTGTGTGTGTGTGTGTGTGTGTGTGTGTGTGTGTGTTAGGCAGTATATTTCTCTCATTATCATCTCCTAAATTACTTAGTTATTTGTTTATGATGAAGGTCAACATGTCTTTCTTTTAATCATTATAGTGTCTAGTTAGCACTCGGGTACAGAAATTTACAAAAAGTAAATGAATGATTAGCACTGGAAGTTCTGGGCCTGTAAGTCTATCTTTTCTTAACAGTTGTAAGGAAGATGTCTGCCAACCTTGTGGCTAAATATGAGGAAAGAAATATTAAAGCACTGAAATACTTCTTTTCAGATCTTGACCTTGGGAATTCTGGCAGGAATCATCTACGTTTGCTAACTATACCACACACAACCAGCTTTCCTGAATTACCAAGAAGTATGTTCCCAAAGTGACAGAAGACATTCTCTGTGGTGTTCTGACTTTACTTCCCATGTCCATTACATGGAATTTGTGTAGGGGTAAAAAGGCAGAAGCAGCAATTCTGTCACATCAATGATAATGACACTAAAACTCCAAGGATAAGTGTGACCTACAAATTCAAAATCAAACAGTTCATGTATGGCTTTCTTCATTACCTTGATGAATTGAGTCTCTCTAAAGCTTCACATCTATATTACTGTCACTGTATCTAAGACAAGTGGGAAGAGATTCTAACTGAGGTTACAAACTGATGTATCCATCGTGAACACCAGAAAGCCAATACAAGCTTGCGATGTGAAGGCAGTGCATGTGCATAAACATTCTGAATGGATTTTTTTTTTTGTTGTTGTTCTTCTGTATTTGGTACACAGTCTCACTACACAGCTCATGCTCCCATAATCCCAATGCTGGGATTATAGGTGTGTTCCACCAATCCCAGTCTCGTTAGAGAGCTCAGTGGGCCCAGGGGTAAGGCTGGTGTGGTACATGGTGCCTGGGACCCAACACCAGGCCCTGCACTTGCCTAAGCAGGAGCTTAGTTGACTGAGCTATCTCGTCAGCCCTACTGAATGGATTTGGGTGATGTGCAAGGATAAAGGACTTTTATATCTGCTCTGCCTCCCCCAAGGGCTTTCTCATTTCTGGTTTCTGGTATGTTGAACTTAGCTCATGATATTCTAGAGAAGGCAGAGAGAACTATATCAGGGATTCTGTTTCTATAGTAAAGGGGTAGGCAGGATTTCACTGACTTTCCAGGTATGAGGTCAACCATATCCTTTAAGAAGAGGAGAGAAAAGGCCAAGAAGAAACATTAAATGACTTTATATTGTGCCCCTTTAAGAGCTCAGGTACTGACTGGCAATAGTAAACTCCAAAGACTATCAATCTACATGGACTGAACAGGTAGGTACTGTGAATTTGGATGGGATCATTTAAATAGTCAAGATTTCAGGAGCTGCTCTGTGAATGTTAAAGAAAACTTGAATTCTTCAAATCCACAAAGTCTTGCTTTGCTTTCTGCTGACACCAGCCCAACCTTTGGAAGGCACAATGAATGTTTGGTTAAACTACGTGTGTTTCAGTCTCTGAGAAGTTGTGTTTTGTCATTGCATTCCATGCTGCTGTGAATGAGAATTAGGAAATCCATCTTGCTTCTGTAGCTACAAATCAGGAAAAGGATTTGATAGTACACCTCATCAGGAAAGATATTTATTATACCTGCTGCTTCTTGCCAAGTACCCCAGCTACTCACCTAATCCGCTTGCAAAGCTTCCTGTTCACAGCTTTTAATTTCCCCCTTTTGTAGGCTTACATAAATCCCTCATGTTATTAGAATGTTGCAGTATTTGTCTTTTTTCCTAAAGGTTTCATAAGTAGTGTGTGAAGAAAAAAAATCAGAATATAATGCCACTTGTTCTATTTACTTGTTCTGTTTTTATTTATTCATAGTTCTCCTTTGGGCTGAGCCTTTGTGTTCCTTTCAATTTTTCCCCCCTCAAATTCTGTGGTTAATCTACTAATCTTGTTGTCTGTAAATATATCCCCAGCAGGAGATTTAACTACTGACTTGACAAAGATTAAAGTTTTTGAAGTTTTATTACAGCTTCAAAGCTAAAAGTGGTCCTAATGGATATGGAACAACCTAAGGAGTTTCATAGGTTGCAATTGTGTTGAGGACATTGGTTACAGTAAAAAGTACATCTAATCACTTAAATCCACCAGCTCCCACAATGCTGGGATGATTGTATCCTATTTATGATTATGGAAGAATTATGATATCCTGTAATTAAGCTCTTAGAATCAGAATATTTGTGATGTTTACACCAGTATTATCATCATATTCTTGTAGTTATTCTCCCAAACTATCGCTTTCATTCTTTATTCTTTATCTTTTATTTTTTAAAGAGAGTGCAAAATAGTACTAAAACAGCAAAATTACAAGTGGTACAGAATTTCACTTAACAAAATATGAATTTCACCGTATTTGCTGTAACACTAAGTGTTGTCTTCCAAGTAGTTGTTCACATTGCCACATGTGTGCATGCAAAATTAGAAGAAAAAAAGGAATATATAAGACATTCAGAAGAGAAGGACAATTGATAAAATGAGACAAAACAAATTAAACATTAACTGTTCCTTTTCATTGGCCATCATATTTGTTCTGTATTAAACAATTTACAGCAAAACATAAAAGGTTTTTTTATCAATATTATTTTATTCAAAACTTTTTCATGTGCTCTTTTTCTTACAGATTTTTATTTTCTCTTGGGTATAACACTTTTGAACTGAAATACAAGGCTTTCCAGGCTGAGAATGCATAACTCAGAGCCGGCTGTAGACACCTCCTCGCCAGGAAACAACTCAGTGAGAGATGAATGGCCCAGCAGAAGGACAATTACCATTGAACAAAGGAAAGGGGAACTAAAGAGTTGCTATAATGATGGTATTAGATACATTAAATGAGGCAAGCTGTCTGGGGGACATAGATCTTCCCTGGCATGTCTCTTCGATGATTTATGACATGGTTGCATTGAGTGTCCTTGTGGCCTCTTATGAAGCTGATATTACTCTGATGTTCTTTTTTGGGGGCTTCATTTCATTCCACAGAGTACAGTCAGAAAAATAAATACACAAAGCCAGAGAGGCTCCTGTTTAATGCACCATATTCCGGTTAAGCACAGATCCCTTTTAGTTAGAGAAGAATAGAAAGGTGGATTTGCAAATTTTATTCAGCCAAACAATTCAACAGTAGATTGTCCTGACATTTGCTGACTTTAAGCCTCAACATAATACCTAATATAATATTATACCTCTCCTTCCAGGTGCTTTCTTCCCAACTATAGAAAGCAAGTAGCAATCTGGATTGAAAGTAGTTTATTGGGAGCAGGCTGAAAGTTGTATTCAGTGGCCATAAACAGAGAAGGGGAGCTAATGCTTCTAAGGTATCTTACCCCCATGTCCATCTAAGGTCTGGATTTTTCCTACCAATGGATTATGAGTGGGTGCAATCTGCATGCTGTCACCATAGCTTTTCAATGAGGCTTCCACCTCTTTTCCTTCCTAATTTCAGAATAATTAGATCTGTCTTGGTACTAGCTGGTGTGCTTTCTTATCATTATAATGACAGCACAATGCATCCAAGGATATCATATGGGCTTATCAACATGATGTCTGAACCACATGAATCAGTTTGAAGTTCACCTGGGGAGTGGATGGGGAAGGATGAATTGATCCACACGGGAAGTATGTGTTCACTAACATCTAGCTTGAACCTTGGAAAGCAAGAAGCATCTATAAGTATCCAGAACTGGCAGAAAATGAGGTCCAGGCTGATGACAAGTTCTTTTCCTATTTGTCTCTCATACTTGATGGCTATTGAAGTCCAGGGGTCCATCTTCTGGAGCAGCCTACTGCTAGGAGCGGGTGCCACCGTGTCCCCAGGTAGACCAGCAAAACCCTTCTCTGGCTGTCTCAGGTATGTTTAATTGGTAGCAGGCTATAGCTAGCTCCAACTCTTCATTCCTTGAGTAATGACCACCTGAAGTTTGATGGCTTCAAGCCCCATTGATCACAGACTAAAAGTGGTACAACAAAAAGGATAGTGTGGCCATCCTGGCACACAAGAGAAGCAGACACCAGGCAAAGCTCAGCAGAGCACTGTTGGCCATGTTCCTACCCTCTTGATCAGAATTAGCTGAAAGCTGTTCTGACAGTTAAGTTGCTTTTCCTAAGAGTCCATTGCCTGCTTACACAATGCCAGTGCTGTAAAAATAACAGGACATGTTGGATGACTGCCACTGTTTTTGGACAATCAAAAGAAATTAAGTATTACCTGAAAATTAGGCCAAAGGATCAATCCTAGAATGAGAATAATCATTAGAAATACTACAGCAACATTTTATCTTTTCAATAGTTGGATATTTTCAAATATATCATTAAATATACCTCAGAAACTTACTAAGTAGACAAATAAGAATGCAAGCCAGAATTAAATCTTAGATGCCATATACTTTTATTAAAGAATGTGCAAATCTTACTGAGTTTTTCTATATAATACTCATAATTATTAAAAAGAGATTTTACCTTACCAAAAATACATTCTAGAAAATTCCAATCCAAACTAGATTCTGTGTTTTCACTCTGGACTATGAATTCATTGTCTTTCTAACTGAAGAATCATAGTTAAGCATCCGGATAAGGAAGGGCAACTTAGGACAAACTGTGTTTACTTAAACTGATGTAGAAACATTGCATGTCCAATTATAAGTCACTACTTAAGCCAAAGAAAAAATAGTTATTGTTCTGATGACTGTGATATTATGAAATAAATTATTAAATCACATGACTTACTAAGAAAAAGGTTATCCTCTCATCAGATGAGTAGTGGCAGCATGTGATCAGGATTCTAAGATTTCCCCCACTTGAGAGTGAAATTACAGGTCTGAGTAATGTTTGTTTTCTTCCACATTTAAAGCTTCTAATCAGTGATTTGACATCTGAAGTTCATGGATTTCTTTATCATTGAGGAGAAGTGAGCTTTTCACTTACTGGCTGGGTACTAACCTCTTCTCTTACATTACAGTTGATGTTTTCCCTGGGTTTTGCCATGCTCAAGTAAGATTCTCCTAGAAGCATAGCAGAAGCAAATATTTAAAAGCAAGTTTTTGAGAAAGTAATCCCAGAAAGTATCAACAACAAAGTAGAAAAATGAGACAGATCAGATAGGAAAGGAAATAAAGCCAAGATAGACTGTGTTTATGGAGCCAATTACAGTGGTAACCAGCTAAAGCTCATACCAGTACATAAACTGTTTGCTACCAGGTAACACTGAGATTAAACTCAAAAATTGAGACCAAACATTTATAAACATGAATAGAAACTTGCCACTGACAGGCTATTCAAACGAATTTTTACTGTATTCTATCAAAGTATTGGTTAGATACAAAAGATCAGTATTTCCCAATTGATAGGCTGCAACTATCTGGGAGCAGATTCCTCAGCAGCTGCTTGCTCATGCGGTGAGTGCGCTGCAGGGCTGCGTACCCACAGAGGCACTTACTTTAGGGCTACCACTAAGAGGCATTAGCAAGTCACCTCTCACTTTTCTGTGCATATGGAGGGAAGAGATAACGAAAGACAGGACTTGGCTTTTGGACTTTGGATCAGGCATCAACAACACCGATATATCTTCTGTATCACTTTCACCTGAAAACAATTTGGAAGTTAACCATGAGGTTAAGTGTATGTCTAGGGAGTTAGAAAATAAAATGGCTTGAGTAGAATTAATGCTGTGGGGATGTCCTTCAAGAGGCATTCTTATTCCTTCCTTCATCTTGGCATTTTGGACATCTTTCCTAGAGAATCAACCATTATTAATATAATTATGGCATAAGTTATCTTTCTTCCTCCTCTTTCACATATTTACATTTTATTTCTAGGATTATATTGAGCACTATAAAAGAGAGCAATTCAGGTTACCTCCTTCCTATATGGTAGTGGCAACTCCTGAAAATCCCATAGATGAACATATAGAAATTCAGTCAAAATACTAAGGGATAAAGTTTACCTGAAGACTGTGGTAGTGATCCATAGCAGGCAGACTCAGAAGAGGGAGTCAAAGTTTGGGGAAAAGTATAAGTGCATTTATCTTCTGTTTTAAAAGAATCATCCTAAAGAAAGGCCATAGCTGTGGCATGATATAGGGTGCCTATATCACTTCTAGGTAAATGGCTATCCTTTCTAACCTAAAAAACCATAGAGTAGAGCCAGAGTATCCACATATGCTAGAAGGTAAGGGGGAAAAAGCCTGCAGAAAAAGCAACAGAAGGAAGGGATCCTTAAGCAGTGTTATAAAATTTCCCCAAGTGTCAGGCTGACCCAAGAGCTACTCCTGCACTTGAAGACTCCTAGAAGCTTTCCACTTCAGCTAAAATTCAAAATTGAAATGTTTGCTACCTGGCATCATGAGTAGTAAGGAGCTTTCAGTCTGGTGAATTAAGTCTGTCATTGAAACAAAGCAATACACAAGATTCAAAAACATAGTGTAAAATCCAAAACTCTCCAAAGTACACATTCATAATGTCCAAGGTCTGATTAAAAAATGGTTCAACAGGAACCAAAACAATAAACAAAGAAATGTTCCCCATAAAAAAGGTTATAGATAGATAAGGACTGCAAGATACCTTAGATGTTGAGTTTATCTAAAAGGACGTTATAATTATGCTCAATGAGGCAAAGGGAAATATATTTTTATGATAAAAGCAAGAAAATTCTTAGCAGGGAATGGAAGTAGGGAAATGCCCAGTTCCAGACACAGCTATTTTCAGAGAAGAAGGAAAAACCTCAGCTCCAGCCTATTGTAGAAATGCTGGTGCACCTACGAGAGGCAGAAATAAAGAAGTACTTGGAACATGTGCTGTATAGAGCTGCAGGTTCTTTAGAAGACCAAGCCCTAAAAGAAGGTTGCAGCATCCTTTCCTGCCCTCCACAACTCACTACCACATTATCAAGGCCCTACTTAAACAGCTTATTGTATCCACTACATCATATTTAGTCATTATGAAAATAGGTAACAGTCCTGTTAAATGTCAAAGAAACACAGGTTTTTTTGGTATGTGTATTTTTTTTAGGGGGTGTCTTACAGGGTGTTCAGGTCCTCACTACTAGATTGGACTTGTAGTGATTCAATTTTTTACAGCACCAAAGAGCTGGGATCACTGGTGTGTGCCACCTCACTCAGTCTCAATTGCCATCTCAGTGCTCCTCGGGGGTGGGACTAGCATGGCAGGCCCAGAGAATTGAACTCCCAGTCCTCCACCTACCTGCAGGCTCTTTAATCTGCAGAGCTATTTAGGCAGCCAAAAAACACAGTTTGAAGACATGCAGTAAGTGTCAGAACCAGACTCAGCCAATGGCGAAGTTGTTAGAATTGCCAGATCTGGAATTTAAAATATCGAAACTTTAACATGCTAAAGGCTGAAATGGGTGAAGCGGATGGAATGCAAGAACATTCATATGATATAAACAGAGAGAAGGGAAGCCTAAGATATAACAAATAAGAAACACTGAATATTAAAATACCAACAGAAATAAAGACTATGCTTGTTTTGGTTTGGTTTTTTGTTTTGACACCAGGTATCAAACTCCAGACCTTGCACTTGTCAGACAGACACTCATGCCTCTGAGCTATCTCTTTGTCCCTGAAGACTGTTTCTGAAGTAGTTAGTAGCAAACTACACGTGGCTGAGGAAAAGAATCTCTGAGCTCGAGAACATTTTGATAGACACTTAAAAATGTAAGAAGCAGAGAAGTATAAGTGAAAGAGGAAACAAGTGAAGGCAAACAAAAATTTACTTTTCTCATTTCTAATTGATTTAAAAGTTAAATTGTTATTAAAATAATAATAGAAACAATGTAGCACATATTTGATTATGCATGTATGCTGCTAATTAGGTCAAATTATGTCTAGGTTTAATGGATGACAATGAGACAAAGCTTGAGAAGGAGGCATAAAGCTAGTTTGTTATGATAAAGTGCTCTCTGTGGAGTGGTGTACTATGGGGAATTGGATATAGATTGGTGGGCTACAGGGGAAAAAAGAAAGTGGAGCATAAAATAATTTTGCAAAGTGAAATTACTATGCATGATACTATAATGAAGGTTACAAGTCATTGTACATTATTCCAATCCCACAACATCAACTAATAGAAGGTGTGGTATCCAGCTGAAAATGGGGAGTCTACATACGTTCTTCAAATGTCACTGATTGCCATTCTATAGAAATACTGATGACTGAGGACAGGGGCTAACGTGAAATAACATAAATCACAAACAAAAATATGCACAAAATGGTAGAATTGTCATTGTACATTATCAGAGTTTAAAATAAGAAACCATTATGACTATTTTGTGCTAACATATCCAACTAGTTAGAAAGAATAAAAACAAATCTTTTGAAAAATAAGATTTGCCGAAATCAATGAGATGAGCGTATATAAAATATGACTACCCCTCCATCCATTAAGCTAAATTAAATTTATTGCTTGAAAACTTCAAACCAAGAAATCTACATGTACATACATATTATTTTGCTTAGAAATTCTATAAAATACTTGAAGAAAAATAATGCCAAGCTTACATACAATTCTTACAGAAAATAGAGAAATAAAGTTATAGCATATTTTGAGAGGCCAGCACCACCTTAAGGCCAAAAGCTGATAAAGACAAAACAACACAATAATTATAAACAAATACATAGAAAGTTCTTAACAAAACATTAGCAATCAAAACTTACAATCTTTATAATACATAAAAGAATAATGCATCATATTTTGGTAAGATGTATCTCAAGAGTATGAAACATGATGATTCAACAGACAAAGAAGAGTGGATATAATTCATCTTCTTCATAGAATAAAAGTGAGAAGATACATGATTAATTTATTTATTTTTTACACTTTGTGTTTCTCCACAATTGGTTGTTATACATCACAATGCAAGCAATGAGAGAATCTATTGCAAGGAATAACAGAAGTAATGGGAAAGATATCAGGGATATTTGATGCCTATGGAAGTTCAGATGAGATTCCATGAACACATCCCATGAGTCAGGTTGTGCTGTGAGCCTTCCACGGTGCATTACAAATGGGCTTCCATGAGCAGGACCATAAAGCCAGGACCTTGCCCTGTTTAGCCATGGTTTCAAGTAGAAAGTCAGTCCTCACTTTGTCAATGTTTGACAGTATAACGGAGTCCTACACAGGAGAAACCTCAGAAGGGTGCACGTACTCCTGGGTACATGTGCTCCAGTGCATGCAGCTCCGTGGGCCTCAGACCCAGTATGGCAGGGTTATTGGTTCCCAAAGGGCTGGCAGCAGCCTGGCAATGCGAGTGCTGACATTGGCTGAAGAGGACTGGAGATGATGAGCAGCAGGGTTGGAAAGTCCCTGGTCATTCAAGGTTCTTCCAGAAACATGAGCATCCAAAGGCAATGAGAGCATTAGCTACAGAGTATCTGCTTTCCTTTCAAATGCTTGTTAGTCTGAATTTGTTGAAATCCTATCTTCCAAGGTGGAGGGCATATCATCTCTGGTAAACATATACTCATAGAAAAAGCAATGAGTTGTAGAAGGACTTCAGTTCATTTTAAGGATAAGAACAATAAGAAAACATGGCAGAGAGATAGCTCAGTGTTGCAAACGCCTTCCTGGCAAGTGTAAAGCCCTGAGTTCGATACCTCTTCCTTTGGATCCCATGCCATGGCCACCAGGGCTTGTCCTGGAGTCCTTACACGGCTCTTTCCCAGGCTCAAGGCTGCTCAGGGTGCTGGGCTGCAGGTGGGCCCACCAGGCAGGGCACACAGTTTGGGTCACGTGCTACGGGGGTCAGCTGCCCCATCCCCCACCCCACAGGGCACTGAGATGGCAATTGAGACTGGGTATGGTGGTGTGTGTCTGTAATTCCAGCTCTTGAGAGGCTGTAAATAGCAAGATCACTACAAGTCCAATTTAGTAGTGAGACCCTAAACACCCTGTAGGCCTTTCCCTCCCAAAAAAAAACACAGAAAAAAAAATAAAAAGCACTTTTCAAACTATGATACCCATTTATGATAAATATCCCCAGCCAACTAACAATACTAAGATTTTTTTTTTTCAGCCTGATAAAGGACACTGACAAAAAGGCCTTCAGCTAGCATTACATTTTATATAGAAATTATAAATTCTTCCATGAGATGGGGACTAGCGTGAATGGCTTTTTTTTATCAGATCTATTGAACATCGTATTGAAATTCCTAACCATTGCAGTACAATCAAAAGACAAAACAATCACAGAAGACGTAAGACTCTCTCTATTTGTAGATGGTGTGATTATTTATGTAGAAAATCCAAAACAGAGCAGGAAGCAATTTCCATTGTAATTACAAAAACCTATGAAGTGAACAGCAGTTAATATTTTACAGTATGTATTGGGAATTGGTATACACTCCATACCACAGGTACGAAAAATAACCAAGATACTTATAATTGTATTAGTAATAATAATGGTGAGTGGGTTATAAAGATAGAAGGTTAATATACAAATTTCAATGCTTCTATATACTAATCATAAAAAGGGAAAACTAAACTTGAAAGACTTCATTTATTTTTTTTTATTTTTTTATTTTTTATTTTTTTGTCTTTTGGAGACAGGGTCTCGCTATGCAGTTGAGGCTGGCCTTGAGCTCACTTTTGTAGCCCAGGCTGGTCTCGAACTCGCATCGATCCTCCTGCCTCAGCCTCCCGAGTGCTGGGATTACAGGCGTGCGCCACCACGCCCGGCAAGACTTCATTTATAATACTGCAGAAAAATACAAAATACTCCATGATAAATTTAACAAGAACTATGATACCTCTGCCCTAACAATAAGGCATTGCTGAACAAAATAGAGGCCAAAACTTTTTCTCAAATTATGACATGTTTGTAGACTGAAAGATTCAATACTGTTAAATATCAAATACCTATACATTCATTTACAAATTTAACATAATGTCAATTAGTCCTTGAGGTGGTTAATGCGTACTTTAACTTGTCCAGGTTAAGGGGTGCTCACGCAGCTGGTAAGACACAACTGCTAGGTGTGTATGTGAAAGTGTCTTTCAAAGTGAGGTTCTACATTCATCAGCGATCATGCAGGCATCTTCCAGATGGACAGACAGAATAGAAAGACAGAGGAAAGCGAAGTTTTGCTTCTGGAGCTTTTCTTGCCTGAACGTTTGGGTTCCTGTTTCTTAGGGCTTCAGGCGTCAGAGCTTACACCAACCCCTCAGACTTCATACTGCCTGTCTGCCAGGCTCCCAGGCTGGCAGTGTTAGAATAAATTATAATGCTGGCTTTTTTTGGTTCTCTAGCTTTCCCGCTGCAATACAATGAGAATTGTAACCCTGGCAATTGTGTAATTCAGTGTCTAAATGAATCTCTTACACGTCTACATACAAGCTATTGGTTCTTTTTCCTAGAGAACCCTCAGTACCACATCCCACTTCATCTTTTGGAGATAGTGACTAAGGTTTCTGAATTGTACATGGAAATGCAAATAAGCAAAACCATCGAAACCAAAATATTTTCTAAAAGTTTTATTTTTATGAGTACGTGTTTGTAGTCCATAATGATTGCTCATGGGGAGTTGGTCCATACACACAACACACTTGATGCTTTTTGTCGCCCCTTGCCAGTGTATCCCTTTCCCCTTCTTTGATCCCTTGATTCTCTTTCCATTTGCAAAAGATCTATGTCCACGCTTGCTTTATCCATCTTTTATTTTGTTCTTAAATTAATGTATAAACTTTGGATTTCTCATATAAGAGAGACTACATGATATTTGAGTGTTTGATTTATTTTACTTAATATTATGGTCTTAAGGTGCATCCAAATTTATCCTGAACAGCAGAATAGTACTCCATTGTGCATAAATGCCATATTTTTTTTGTCCTTCAATCTGTCAAGCCCAATTTATAATTAAAGGAAGCTAGAAGATTTCCGCAACTTGACTGTAGGACTTATTATAAAACTATAGTGGAGCTAGGGAGATAGCTCAGTGGAGTAAGTGCTTGTATGGCAAACACAAGGTCCTGAGTTGGATCTCTGGTACCACCAAAAACAAACAAACAAAGCTATGGTAAGTAAGACAGCTTGGTTTAGCAAAGAGATAGGGGAAGAGGACATCGTTTAAAATTGAAACTTACAAGGGCCAGCTAGATAGCTCAACAGACTAAAGCACCTGCTTAGGCAGAGCGGAGGAGACAGGTTTGATACCTGAGGTATGGTGCAAGCCCCGAGCCAAAGTACGCTGAGACTGGGCGTGGTGGTGCATGCCTGTAATCCCAGCACTTGTGAGGCTGAAAACAAGAGAATCTCTATGAGTCTGATCTACATGGTGAGACTCTGCAGACCCCATACCAAATACATTAAAAAAAAAAAAAAAAAAGTAAAACTTACATTTTCATGGCCAGTTAAGTTTTCGTGGAGGTGGCAAGGAAATTCAATTGAAAAAAAAAAAAAAAAAAAAAGGCCCTTTCAACAAATATGTTGGAAAGGCCTAACAATATGATAAAAATGAGCACCAACTCTTACTTCACACTAGAAACAGTCAGTTAGACTGAAGTGGAACCTAGACACAAAAGCATGAGCTAGAAGTAAAAACACGTAGGGGAAAACCAGAAAAAGAAAATACCTGTAGCTTTGAGATAGGCCAGTGCTTCATAGTAGAACAATAACATGAAATACTTTTGCTCTTTGAAAAACACCAGTAAAAAAAAAAATGAAAAGACAAAGTAGAAAACAAGGAAAGTCTGCAGAAGCTGCTGCTAGGTAGAGCAGTGGGCCAGTGTACACTGAGCCCTGGGTTCAACCTCAGCATGGCGGGGAGGCATAATTACAACAACTGTATCTTGTATTTGATTACAGGGTTGCATCTAGACTGAGCCATAAGTCTTAGAATAAATATAGCTCAAAACATACATGAGCATAATATTTAAAAAGAAGAAATTATATGAGTTGTCAACCATCACATGAGATGGTGGTGCACAAGATAATTAATTAGTCTTTGGGGAAGGGAAAATTCAAACCACAGTATGGCATTGTTACCCACTTGTCACAGAATAACGAGTAAAAAGAAAAAGAGAGAGAGAGAGAGAGAGAGAGAGAGAGAGAGAGAGAGAGAGAGAGAGAGGGAGAGACTGATAACAGGAAATATGAACTGGTTGTGGGCAATCGGCTCCTGTTGAGACTAGGAGAATGACACAGAATCTAAAATGATACTCACTGAGATGGCAATTGAGCCTGGGTGTGGTGGCACACACCTGTAGTCCCAGCTCTTGGGAGGCTGTGAACAGGAGGCTCCCTAGGAGTCCGAGACCCTGAACATCCTGTAGACCCTTCCCTAAAATGCAATAAATAAATAAGGCATTCATTCCTACTTTGGAAACCAAGTGGGCCTCTGCTTTAAAACGTAAACATGCACTTCAACAACTCCACCATTTTTTTTTCTTCCCCTAAGAGGAGAAAAAAAAAAAAAAAAAAAAGTTCAACACAAAGAAAAAAAAAATAAACAATGTTCAAAGTAACTTTATTTCTAATAGTCAGTATAAACTTTAGCATCTACTTAGGACACAAACTGCAGCTAAGATCATCCCTTTTAATATAATGACGAGAAAATGATAAAACCATGACCCTCCTTCAGCCCTTCAGCGAACTGAGATTTCAAGACATCCATTAAAAAAGTAGCACCAAGAAGAGATGGGCGGCCAACCCTTCCGCTTCCGGCAGAGCACAAAAGACAAAGGACCTCTCATTGCACATATCTGAAAATTTCAGTTCCAATTTCAAAAAAACTGGCAAAGGTTAAGTCCAGGCTAAAAATCTAGTCTAAGATAGGCAAGGGCCTTTAGTTCTGATTTTTCAAGATGAAGGAATAAATGAGTGCAACCTATTAACCCTCTCACTTATCCACAAGGATCTGACCTCACATTTTCCACATCGAAATCTAGTATTCAAGGCTGTGCTACAGCAACTGCGTTGAGTTTTCCTGAGTCCTGGAAGCTGGCATCCTGAGACAGCAGGCACTCTGCCAGCCTCTTACAGGTCCAGAATAAACAAACACACTGCTCTCTGTTCTCATTTCCCTCATTCTTACACAAAATTTGAGTGCACAGCACAATAACTCTTTTCTCCAAGACGCTTTTTAGTAGAGACATTCCAGATCTCTCGCATTAAACTGAAGTCCTTAGCTAAAGTCTCCTTCTCTTCCATTCTTTGCTCTTGCTTTCCTGTACCAAAAGGTGGCATCTGTAATAGACTGTTTAGTGCTCTGAATTAAAGATTTTTCTTTCTTTAAAATATAAAAGCACACTTGATGGAAAGAAAATTCTTTTAAACAGGCTTGCACTCCTCTCAAGTTTGACATCCTAATTACCTTCCAAACCTTCAAAACTTAATTAAAAGTCTATTTTCTTCAAAGACCGTTGCACAAGTAGACTGGAAGAGCCTTTCCTACTCTTAATGAAGTGAATACACCAGTATGAATCAGTATGAGTATTGTGTGCTTCAATTTATGAGCTCCTGAAAGAAAAAAAATGGTTTAATTTACGTATCATTTATTTCAGGAAGAGAGAAACAGGAAGGGTAGGGTGTGGAGAACGAGTAGAGAGAGAAGGAAATAAGAGAAGCAGTAGGGGCCCGGCAGGATGGCTCAGTGGTCTAAAGTGCCTGCTTGGGAAAGCTTGGGCGGCTTCAGGGACCACGGTTCAATCCCCGGCACCACATGCTGTGTCAGCCCTGCCCGCGGGGCGGGCTGAGCTGGCCATAAAAATGAGTGAATAAACAAACAAAGGTTCTGAAACAAGAAAAAAATAAATAAATAAAAGAGAAGCAGTAAAGAGAAGGGAGAAAATAAATGGAGGAATTGAAGACAGAAGAGAGAGGAGGGGAGTGAAGGAAGGAAGGAGAAAGGGAAGGAGGGAGGCATAGGAAAGGAAGGGTAGGAGGGAAGAGGAGGGGAAGAGATGGAGCTAAGAAAAAAGAACACAGAGACAAGGTGTTCACAAATACCCTGCTCAGAAGGAAATAGACATCTACCCCAGTTATGTATCATTTCAGTTTGACTAAATATTGATACCACATTTAAAACTGTTCGCTCTGAAATATGTATATATAATCAGATCTGACTGTGATATTTATGTGTAAGGCTCGGTGCTTCGATGATCTGGTGGTGATATTAATTTTAGAGTCTTTCCAATCATTGCTCCTTTAATAGTAATTGATGATATTAAAACTTAAAATTGAATGCTTGGAAAATCAGAGCCATCTCCAATCCGGATACTAATACTGGAGATGCCAACTGTCAACTTTCTCATGTCTTGGGGAATTGATCCAGAACGACTCCCGGAGGCATTTCAGATATAAAGAAGTTATGCATCAGCAAGAAGCAGCTGCTACTGTCAAGAGTAACATCCTTGAGGCAGTAGGTAGCCAGTCACTGGACTAAGGGAAACTTACACTTTGGGAGAGAGACCAGGCAGATTGGCAATAGGACCACATGAAGCTATGCTGGAAGGTTACTATGAAAGATTTATTCAAACATCTCCCAGAATGCTCCAGATCTGAAGCACTGGTATGGCTCTGGGAGGACATCACCTCAGTTCCTGGTGTGGATTCAAGCTTTTGCTCTGGTTCAGCCTTCTCATTGCTCTAATGGTCATGAAGACCAATCTGTAGTCAAGAACTGGGGAAGCGGAACGTGTGGAGAGACGTATGAAGCCACATCATGCCTTCCAAGATTCTGCAGTTAGCTGTTGGGATCGGTGTGCTGTGCACAGTCCAGAGGGAGCAATGAAGACTCGAGTGTAATGCCCCACACTCCCTCTGAAGTCCCCTAAGAAGCTAACAGCCAACTCGGGCAGTTCCTTTGTACCTCACCATTGTTCTCTCTGCATGGAAAATGGGGGTGCCAACACAAGCTTCTTTTTACTTCTGGTGTATCAGCAGAAATGACCAACTATTCATTTTTTGTTCCTTTGTGTTTTGGTACCTGGGATTGAACTGCATTTGCCAGGCACGTGTGCATGCCACTGAGCTATATCCCCAGCCTCCAACTATTGTTTTGAAAGGAAAACACATGGTGAAACTTTCTATAACTGAAGACAAATATAATAAAATGCCTGGGGCTAGCGAGATAGCTCACTGTACTAAGCACCTGCTCAGGCAAATACAGGGATCGACGGCCAATCCTCCACATCACAAAGCTGCTGGTTCCAACCCTGGGTGTGCTGAGCCAGCCATTGAGACCAAGAGTGGAGGCCCACACCCATAATCCCAGCACTAGGAGGCAGAAAACAGGAGGATCCCTAGGAGTCCCAGCTGTGCAGAGAGACCTTGTACCAAACACATTAAATAAATGAACAAGTACATAAATAATGCCTGGAAAATCTGAAAGAAATTTTTTATTGATAAGATTTCTTTTACTTCAATAACAAGATAGATTTAATTTTGTTTCATTTTAGATATTTATCCAGAATCCATAAAAATATGTATCTATTAAACGTGAATTTAGTATTAAGTATTCTACAGAGCAGAATTTTCAGACATAAGACTAAAAGTTCTTCTTCTTTGTTTACCTATACATTTTTAGCTTCGCTTTGGGTGAGTAAGCTTGCACAGACAGCTAATGTCTTGAGCAGACAGTGGTTTGGAAAAAGCAAGGCTTTTCTGCTTTCATATCCTGTACTTAAATTTTTCTAAATATAACCCCTCACAGCACTTATGACTATCGGAATATGCAAAGTGAAGTGATTATTTATTTGGTAACTGAAGCCTTATAGCTTGAGATTGTGAAATACACTCCAAGTGCCTTTCTGCAATATTATGGTATCTTTTTGTATTTTTAAGTTGAGGGTATAAAATAAAAACCATGTACTGAGTTTTGTGTTTGCATATGGCTGACACACAAGGAAGAAGATGTTTACAGAGATAACCACCCAGAGGTAGAGCTTCTTATGATTAACAATCACAGCTATAGGGAATGGGAAGGGGCTTTAGACCTCACTAGTTGTAGGGGTTCTTTTGACTTCTAAAATTAAATGATTGAATTCCTGGCTCGACTTACACATAAACGTTTCACTATTATATCATGGATGCCTCTTTCCTACAACCTTTAATGTTCTCCACCTCAAACACTTCTGCACTTCATGAGGTCTTTCGACTAGCTGTACATTGCTTCCCTTTAGTACCGTGAGCTTTTAGGCCTCTGTTCTAGCCCCAGAGTATGGAGACAAACTCAGAAACAACAAACAAGGGCAGCAGGAAATGAGGGACACAGGAAGACCCTCACTACACAAGTAAATAAAAGCTACCTTGTTAAACTTCAAGGCATACTAGGGTAAGGAAAACAATAGTAGGAATATTCTAAACATGACACCAAGCTTAAAGCTAAACATTTGCTATTTATGAAAGGGAGGTCATTTGTCTCCTTCATGAAAAGTTTCTTTTCTGCAAGTTTTCTTCCAAGATTTGACCCTTTCTACAGGAGCTCAATTCTCTTGTGAAGCTTTCTTGTTGCCCGATTTCCCTTCCCTGAAAATATTATACGTATCTCTTTGCCACTTTCTCTTAGAATTCTAATTTCTCATGCCAGCTCCTCCAACTATCCTAGAAAGAGTATCTGTGGCCAATGTGTTCTCTTGTTTTATATGATGAATTTGCATTACTATACAGGGCCTTATTCTCTTGTTCAGGGCCTTATTCAGTTGTTCTCTTCTCTACCAGCCAGCCATGGAGTGAGACCTTCAGAGGCCCTGTGATAACCTCACTATGCATTGGGTAGGCAATTGCCACCCTACCTACTTCTAGATGATATTTTGAGATGGGTGTCACTCCTCTGAATTGCTTTTATTTTGCCTCTCCCATGTGACACTGCTGCCCAGTGTGGTGCTGGAAGAAGAAAGGAAAAATGTTACTTAGCAAGGAAGGCCTCTTCTGAGTAGGGTTGATGGGATATGGTGGAAAAGTGACCTGTGAGTCACCATGGGTCCCAAAGTACTATGTGGTACAGCTCTAAACACAACACTGTCAGCTATAAAGAAATATCTAAAGCATTCAGCTATAAAGAAAGATAAACACAAGGGTTTTATAGGTAAAAGGATGCAACGAGAGACCATGCTTGTAAGTGAATATGCCAGGCTCACGTGAGTCAGCACTGTACTATCTCCCTAGCGTAAGAAACTAAGTGAGTCAATAAGATCTAAAAGGTACAATAGATATATGAAAGGAAAAGAAACTGCTCAAATGGGAGAATGGCTGCTATGGGGAAAAAGAGAAAGAGTAACTGGGATGGGGGAATAAAGAAAAGAAAGAAAGAAAAAGATAGGTACATATACAGAGGACATCTAGGCTAATTGTACTAGTAGTTTCTTTCTTTTTAAAAAAAAATTTCAGGCAAAAGCACGATTTTATTTTCACTTCTTAAAAAAAGTACAGTTGAACAAGAACAAAGGAGACTGTACAGTTCAACTTTTAAGGAAAACATATATGCGAGAGTCTGCATTAAGGTTTTTTGATACTTACAGATTGGGAGAAAGCAAACTAGTTTCTATTAGTGCTTATAGCATTTTACCAGTTTTATATCTGGTAATCTGAGCAACTACTTTGAAGATAACAATATACAATATGCAATATACAATATATAATATAATAATCAATGTTAATTTCCTACCATCTTGTTTTGAAATTCTGTATCTTCCTTATCTATTTCCTCTCTTTAAAATAAAAAAATAAAAATAAAAAGCCGATGTATTCTAAACTGAACTCTTCCACCTGGAAGCAGAAACACACCTAGTTTTCTCTAGTATTATTTTATTTTCCCTAGAATAAGGGAAAAGCAGTAAAGAGGAAGCCCAAAGACAGTGAAGTGCTATAGGGTTCTTGAAAATATAGGAAAGGAGCACTGAAATAGCAACAAGGATGCTTGGAATATTCAGATTTTTCAATAGAATAGTAATCAGTATCTTTTAGACAAAAATCTTGGCCATCAGATTTTACATCACTAGGGTAGCATGGATTTATAGAGTTACCAAACAGAAATAAGGCACCCTCTAGTCTAGCCATCAGTAGTCAAAGGCCTACTTCACCAGGTGCTAGGTTCTGGATGTATGAATCAACTGGCACTGATCTTAAACCAGGCAGACATCATTCTAAAGCCACAATCCCAAAAGTTGAAATCCCAAAATATCAGAGTCCACAAAGGCTGAAATCCTGAAAAATCATAATCCCCAAAACTGAAATGTCACATGTCGAAATCCTGGGAGTCAAAATCTTGATAACCCTCAACTCCCAGTTTTTAAAATACTATCTAGAGAGAGTAGGAGTCAGAACTCTACGGAAGGGGTGAATCACACAATACAAGAACAAAACTTATTTTATTTTACACACAAAATGTGTCATTTTCGTGAGCTGTTATTGTTACTCCAACTGTTGAAATTCCAGCATCTTGTTAGTGAATGAGGCACATTTGTTAGTGGAAGCCAGCAGCACTCCTGACTGGCTGGAAAATCCTCATGTAAGCACTCCAGTATCAAAGCATGTAGGCAGTGATGCTCCTCTTCAATCAGCAGTACTGTTTCCAGGAAACCTGTGGTCTGCACACGAACACATGCGAAATAGGTTTCAAAATACTGAAAACACTGAAGATGTAGGGCGTGTAAGATGGGAATATCTAATAAGAAATGCTGGTGATGGTGCATATAGGATCTCAGAAAGAGCCGTATCACATAAGAAATCGAAGTGATCATATTGTCCTGGAGACCCAGACCCTGAAAGAAAAAAAAGGAAATAGTTATTCATCATAATGCAAAATTTCAGAATAGTTAATTATTCCAAAAGTCAGCTAGCTTTTCTGGTCTACCTCTACATAATGGCCAATAACTTCACCCTGTAGTATTTTTTTAATCTGTCAAATTTTCTTTTAAGTTTCTTTTTTGCTTAGAATTTTTTATAATTTAAAACTATCAGCATTTACTGTTCTTTATTGCTTATGTCAATTTTTCACATAATATCTAGTATTGGAAGTATAAAGTATATGCATACTTTTAGAATGTTTTAGTGTATTTTATGAATTTTCTTTTGCAAATTTGACTCCACTAAAGTGACTTTTTGCAATATTGTGTCTATGGGTAATCAATATTCATATACTGAGAATTGAGATGTTCTTTACCTGCATGTACATTTATGAATGCTAACATTTTGGAGATCTTCACCTCAATAGATTCAGAAAAAGCTTTTGACAAAGTCCAATATCCAGTCATTATAAAAACAAAAAGAAAATAGACATAGAAGTACCATTTCTCAATCTGACAAAAACCATTTGTGACAAACCTATGACCAACACCAGATTAAATGGGAAAAACCTGAAAGCTTTCACTCTAAGGTCAGGAACAAGACAAGGCTACCCATTGTCACCAATCTTGCTCAACAAAATACTCAAAACTAGCAATACAAATGAGGAAAGAGAAAGAATAAAACAGGCTTAGATATAGGAAAGAAAGAAATCAAACTACCCTTATGCATAAGTGACATGATCGTGGGCATAAAACAAGAAAAATGCCACCCAAAGACTCCTAGAATTAATATGATAATTCAGCAAGATAGGAGGATTCAAAATCAACATACAAAAAGCAATAGCTGTCCTCTACTCCAGTAATTATCTCAGCAAAAAAGAGATTAGAAGGGCTGGCCTGATATCTCAGCAGACTGAAGCATCTGCTTAGGCAGAGTGCCGTGCTGGCCCAACCCCCCAGGGGGGGCTGAGATGGTAACTGAGACTGGGCATGGAGGATATACCTGTAATCTCATTGCTTGGGAGGCTGAAACAGAAGAATCACTAGGAGTCCGATCTATGTTGTAAGACCTATAGACCTTGTCCTAAATACAGAGAGAGAGAGAGAGAGAGAGAGAGAGAGAGAGAGAGAGAGAGAGAGAGAGATATTAGGAGAAATCTATTCACAGTAACTTCAAAAAAAGTCAAATACCTAAGAATTAACCCAAACAAATAAGTAAAAAATTTTCTCTAACAAAAATAGTACTCTGCAAGAGGACATCAAAGAAAGCATTAGCAACAGGAAAAATATCCCATCTTCCTGGAAAAGCAGAATCAATATTGCCAAAAATGACCATCTTACCAAAACTAGTATATACATTTAATGCAATCCCAAGTAAAATTCCAGCGGTGTTACTAAAGGAACTTGGAAAAACAATCCTAAAAGTCATATGAAATCTGAAAAGACTCACAATAGCATAATCGTGGGCTAGGAGCAACTCAGCATGCATCACAGTTCCAATTTTAAGTTATATTACACAGCAACAGTGATTAAAAACCACATGCTCCTCACACGGAAGCCAACATCAGATCACTGGAACTGAATGAAGGATGTAGAAACAACCCAGGCACATTCAACCAGCTGGTTCTTGACAGAAAAGCCAAAAATGTATGGTGGAGGAACGATAGCCTCTTTAGCAAAATGTTCAGGCAAGAACAAGCAGAACATTATATTTAGACCTATGTCTCTCACTATTGCTAAAATAAAATCAAAATGGATCAAAGAAACAAAAACAGAAACACTTAACTATCTGTATTATAGAAAGGGTGAAAACTCTTAAAGACATAGACATAGGCAAGCAATTTCTGAACAGAACTCCAGTGGTGCAAAAAGTAACATCAACAAATAGGATTATATCAAGCCAAAAGCCTTCTCACAGCAGTAGTAACAACCAACAGAGTGAAGAGACAATTTATGAAGAGCCAGCCTACAGAATGGGGAAGAAAATTGCTAGCTACTTCTTAGACAGACAGCTAACATCTAGGCCACATGAAAAATTCAAAGCTATTAGACCATCTCAAGATAAAAGACCAAATCAAAAAACAAGCAATTAAAATGAATACTTCTCAGAAGAAAAAAAAAATGGCCAACAATTTTGTGAAAATATTCAGCATTTCTTTCTAATATAGAAATGCAAGTAAGCTGGGCATGGTGGTACATGCCTGTAATCCCAGCACTTAGGAGGGTGACACAGGAGGATCGATGTGAGTTCGAGATCAGCTTGGGCTACAAAAGTGAGCTCAAGGCAAGCCTGAGCTGTATAGCAAGACCCTGACTCAAAAGAGCAGGAAAAAAAAGAAAAGAAAAGACAGAAAGAAAGAAAGAAAGAAAGAAAGAAAGAAAGAAAGAAAGAAAGAAAGAAAGAAAGAAGCCAGGTGTGGTGGCACATGCCTGTAATCCCAGCACTTGGGAGGCTGAGGTAGGAGGATCAGTGCGAGTTCAATACCAGCCTGAGCTACAAAAGTAAGCTCAAGGCTAGCCTGAACTGCATAGTGAGACCCTATCTCAAAAAGACAAAAAAGAAAGAAAGAAAGAAATTCAAATTAAAATAATACTGAGATTTCCATCATATTCCAGAAAGAATGGCCAGCATCAAGAAATTAAAGAACAATTAATTCTAAAGAGGCTATATTGAAAAAAGGCATGCTTCTACTACATGGTTACTGGAGATGTAAACTTTTGCAACCACTATGAAAATCATTATGAAAATACTTCAAGAAAACAGTTCCTTTCATAGGCATCTTCTCAAAAAAGTTAAAGACATCATATTACAGAGATCTAGGAATACTCATGTTCATAACAGCACAACTCCTCATAGCCAAATCTTGAAAGCAACCTGTGTGTTGACCAATCAATAAATGGATGAAGAAAGTGTAGTATTTATGCACAGTGAAGCACTACTCTGTAACACAAAAGGATAAATTTGTAGGAAAATGGATGCAACTTGAGACCTTAATACTAAGTAGACAACTGCAGACACTGAAGTTTAAATATCAGTACGGTTTCTCTTATAAGAGAAGCTCATGTGTGAATAATGTAAAGAGCAAGGCAACGGATTGATAATATGAATGGATAATATGAAACAAGGAGATAGATCCTTTGAAAATGAGGTAACCAAGAGAGGGAGGAAAGGGGAAAAAAGGGTTAGAAAGGGAATGTAGGAAGATGTAACATATGTTGTGTACATGTACCAACTCCCCACAAAGAAGTAAGCATTATGTGCTGTAAACATTTACTAACAGAAATATATTAATGAATAAAAACTTCTATAGATCTTGGCTTCTTGAGTCGCCTAGTATGTACCGATTACTCACGATGGTTTTGATCAGACTTGTTAAAGATTTAATTTGTCAAGTATGTACATCAAATGACTAAAATTATAAAGGTATGTGTTTGAAAATTTTTTGACTTCTTTCTCTTGTTGAGACAAGGCCTCACTGTGCAATTCAGGCTGGCCTTGAGCTCACTTTGTAGCCCAAACTGGTCTTAAATTCACAATGTCCCTTCTGCCCCAGCTTCCCCAGTGCTGGAATTACAGGCATGTGCCACTATGCTCAGTGAAAAAATTTTTAAATGCAATTAAGACATAAGAGTACACAATGTAAAGAAAAGTGACATTTCCTATCTGTTCTGTTTTCATCTTGGGAAGAAGACACTGAATGTATACAATTAAATTATAAGAAACCTTTCTCTTGATGTCCTCACTCCTGGCTATACTCCTTGCAATAATGAAGTGTTTTATATAAATCAATGAGAAATGCAGTACCAGAAAGAGAATAAAATATTTTCTTAAAAAATAATTAGAAATGATACAGAATTTCACTAAACACAATGACAAAATGGTAGAATTCAACGATGGTTGTCATATTGCATATTGTGTCTTCAAATTACTTGTTCAGATTACCAAATAAAGCATGCAAGATTGGTATGAAAAATGATCATCAAAAATTTATTTATTTATTTTTAATTTATTTAAATTTTTGGTGGTATCAGGGATTGAACTCAGGACTGTATGCTCTATGTCTCCAGCCATAAGAAAAATTAAAAGGAAGAAAACAATTTAAGCATTAATTTACTTTCAATAGACTAGAAGAAACAGGAATACAATTATCCAAGCTATCATATATATATATATATATATATATATATATAGTTATAGTTTAGTTATAGTTATATATAGTTATATATAGTTATATGTAGTTATACATAGTCATATATAGTTACGTATAGTTATATATAGATATATAGTTTTTCCTTCTTTCTCATGCCTTTATTTTAAAGCAAGAGACAAGACACATTAAGACACCATTTCCAGCTGAGAGAAGACATTCTTCTGTATATCAACAGAGATTTCTAACTTGTATCTGGTCCCTTGGATAGAAGAACTACTTTTTTATCAAGCCAAAGAATATGATATTCCTGCAGCCATCTATCATCTCTGTCAGCAAGGGTTTGTATATGATTCAATGTGTACAGAACATGGAATTCATCCTATATCACATGAGTGTTTTTGCTCTCTGTCCTGCTGACAAAGGTTCCATGAAGCATTTCACTTTTTTCTTAGACTATTAAAGCATAATACAGTTTGCATCTCTTCCTTCTTATACTGGTATTCTCTATGCATGGTAATGCTTGTGAACCAAAAAGCTAAGATAATTTTCTGCTTAAAGACAGAAGAACTGACAGGAGGCTTAGAAGAAAAAGCTATATGCTTTTTGCAAGTGGGATTTTTTCTTTCTGAGCTTTTCAACATGGAGAATAGGAACTGAGTCCACATGGGGTCTTTTGTCTTCATGCTTGATAATGGTATGTGCTGGTATGAAGGAAACAGCATTAAAAATAGTTCTCCAATAGTCTTTCTTAAGGAATATTTAATCTACCAAGATTGGAACAGGCAGGGGGACCATATTTAGCCACTGAATAAATATTTTTCTATGTCATTTTAACAGATAAAGTTAGTAGATAGTAAGGTTTACAGTTAATATCCTGTTAAATTAAGACTGCCACAAACCAGAATATGAGTCTTATCTTAAAAGAATTTATGCATGCAAATCGAAGAAAGGAAATGAGAAATGGATGTGGAGTAGTGTAGAAAGGCATATTTAATATGTAGCCCAAAAGTTTGGTTCAATGATAAAAGTCAGTTATGGGAAACTTTTTATACAAATGGGATTTGTTTGCAAGAGACACAGAAAACTTGAAAGTACAACTTGTCTTTTTTTTTTCTCCATGCTTAGAGAGGAACAAAGCAGACAACAAATGCCTCAGTGGCATAGGTCCGAAGAGAACCGATATAGTTAGTTCAATGGCAGATCAGCACAACCAAAGCAGTTGTATCACATCAAAGTCTGTAAGCAAGAAAATAAGTTGTCGGGCCCTTTTATATTTTCTTCTTGGAGATTCTATAATAACCCATTGTTTTCCTTCCATGCATCATCCTAATTTTTCCTCTTCATAAATTAAAGGAGGAAAATATCACTGGCATCTAAACTAATACAATCTGTGTCAAAAATGCATGAATTAAGTTGTCAACTAATGAAAGCATGATTTAAAAGCCATCCTGCCTCCTCTCTGTTTTCCCAGATAAATCATGTGACAAAAATGCCGCACAAGTGGCTCTGATCAGAAGGGCTGTATTGGTGAAGACCCAACAGCATGAAGCCCAGGGACTAGCTGAATGTGACGATTTTGCACATTGTGAGCAGACCTGTGTCCAATGACTACTAATTGTGTGAGACAGGCTGCTAGGAGGTTTATAAATGGGAAAGGTGAGATTTACTGTTCTCTTTTTTTAATATATTTGAGCAAAGCTCCTTCTTGTGTGCTGGGTCATGGTGGTGCATGCTTGCAGTCCCAGCACTTGGGAGGCTAAGGCAAAAGGGCTGGTGTGAGTTCAAGACCAGCTTGGACTATAAAAAGTGAGCTCAAGTCCAGCCTGAGCTGCAAAGTGAAACCCTGTCTCAAAAAGACAGAAAAAAAAAAAAAAGCCAGCTTCTCCTGTGTGAAGAAAAGGTAAGGAAAGATAAAAGGAATAATTAGGGAATAAGACACTATGGGACACAAATAATACCATGTTCTGAAGTTATGGAGAAAGATTAACTATGAATGAGGCAGCAGCCCACCACCCAAGACCTGAGATAATGGAGAAGATAGGGGAATGATTCTTTCTAATACTAGGGTCTACCTAATTAGAAAGGAGATCATAAAATTGTAACTGAACAAATTGACAAGCAGTGTCTTGACCCACTATGTTATGGAACATGTCGAATGTCACCAAGAAAAGCTTCTGCCAATGGCAGATGTGGTTGGGGTGAGGAGGTGGGTTTGGTTGTTGCTGATAGACCCAAGTGGAAGCATGTAGGTGTAGTGGTTTAAGCACCTCAGTGCCAAGCACAGAGTCTGCCTGGCAAGGGCAAGGCCCTCAACTTGATTCCTGGTTAAAAAAACAAAGCTCGGTGAATAATATAAGCCTCATGAGGAGCAGGCTAGTCTTTTTAACCTGAAGAGAATCTTTCCTTCAAACAAAGAAGAAAATGAAATTCCAAGGTGGTTTCATGAATATGGGTTACAAAATCTTAATTCATGGGACATTGAGAGAACAGTGCATCCATATTCACAATAAAGAGTAACTGAAAAACAGGCTTCTTCTGGGCCTCAAGGTGTGCTTTAAACACCACTATTGACAATGTCATTTCTTGGTTGACTCTCTTTTGCCCATATTCTGTTTCTGTCCATTTCCTTAGTTTTCCAAAGTGTGTAATCTTAGAGAGGATAATAATAGCTATTGGATTTGGATTTTACAATTGTTATGGTTCCTTTGTCTTTTGTGCTGTCTCCAGAAGCAGGTTCTTGGATGCAGAGTTGGTAGAAATCAGACCAGAGCCAGGTAATATAGACCTAGGCAAAGCTTCTCATTGCCCCTTTTGCTCCACCCAAAGGGAAGCTGAGCTCTCAGAGGCAGGCCAGGTGTTCAATTCTCTGAACAAAGGAAAGAGGAAGCAAATAACAGATAAAATAATTTCTGCCCCGAATTTTCAAATAGATCTTCCCCACAAAATAAGGGACTTAGGGCCGGCGGGATGGCTTAGTGGTCTAAAGCACCAGCTTGAGGAAGCTTGGGCGGCTTCAGGGACCACGGTTCGATCCCCGGCACCACATGCTGCGCCAGCCCTGCCCTTGGGGCGGGCTGAGCCGGCCGTAAAAATGAGTGAATAAACAAACAAAGGTTCTGAAACAAGAATAAAAATAATAAATAAATAAAGGGACTTACACTTCCAGAGAGTTTAAGTGGTAGTGTCCTGACTGGTCGGCGTGTGAGGTCTGCTGTAGGTACAACATGGGTCGGCTTTGACTTCTAGGGAAAGGCAAGTATTTGGGAGCCTGAGCCTTCCTTGCGTTTGTGTTTGGAGGGTGTACTTGTGACTGCTTTATTTCTAATTCCTAGGTTGTGTGAGTCCCACATCCCCACTCATGTCCCTGTTAGGTTCTGCTGTAAAAATAGGTGTGGTCTCTACAGAGCCCCTTCCCAGCATTTGATGGTTTCAGCCCTTCTAAGGTGGTCCTCCAACATGTCAATGTCATATTTATTTCTCCAAAGCACAGTGAGCCCTCTGAATCCCTAGCCTGTGCATCAGTAGATTTTATAAAGTGTGGATCAAAACACACTTTCAAAAAATTGCATCTGTGCTGAGCTTGTTATATCCTTTAAGTGATGAAGCATAACAACTCTTTACATAGCATTTATAATCCATTTGTTATTATAAGTAAGATATAAATAATTTAAAGTATGTGTATAGGAGGTTGTGTATACTTTCTATGAAAACACTACTCAATTCTTATCAGTCTTCAGCACCAACAGATTCAACTGTCTGCAGAAATCAAGGTAGGGATTTGGAACCAATAAATATCAAAGATGACTGTATTCTGAGAATCATAGATGGATTGTAGAGACTCAGCTCTGCGTAGCTTGCAGTCTCATTTGAAAGACAGTGTATGATTTTACTATGTGCAGGCTAGGGGCTCTGACATATTCAAAATCAAAATTAACTAACTTATCCCATTACTGCTAAAACTAGTCATGGAAGTGAAGAAAGATAATTACTAAGGAACTTCTCAAGGAGGAGAAGAGATTGATACCACTGCATTTGATCTCTAGTATCTACCTAGAAAGACCAGAGGACCCACTGAGGACTGTACACCTGATTGGTGGCCGCCAAGACAGACTGTATCATTTTTTTTTTTCACGTAAGTGCTATCATCTTTTTAGTACTTCAGTTTATAAATCATTCGTTACTTTCATTTCTTTCTCCAGGAAGAGTCAAAAAAACACATAGCTAATGTGATCCCTCTAAACTGTTTACAATACATTTAAGATTGAAAGCAAATAGTTTTCCATGACATTATTCAAATTATCACATTATGGAACTTACTGTATTGAGGTTTGCATGTAATTCCCGTGATAGCATTTTTACATATGTATGAAAACAAGAACAAATCACTTTGGGAGAAAGCTTGTCAAGTTCAATCTTGTTTCATGTTTGGAGTGATGTCTCACTCAGGGAATATGAACTTACTTAACAGTCCTCTTTCTCCATAATGAAAGCTTCGCAGGAAATCACACAATAAAAACACAAACTTCATGAATAAAATTAAAGTCAATCATTCTTCGAAGACTTGAGTTGAGCTGCTTACTGATCAGAACAAGTACGGAAAGTGGAAATGGCAGTGAATGATAACTTTTTCCTTCTTTTCTTTCCTGTGATCAAGTAGCTTGCTTTTAAAGGGATCTTTCCAAGGTTATAACCACAGTTTATGCTTCTTTACAAAACACATTGATGCACACACAACACACACACTGATGTGGGACTGTGCAATACTCTTTTATTTGCCAACGTTTTGCAATGCTCAGTTGCCTGTTACTTGTGCGCTGTCTGATAGCGCACAGATTTCTCAAGACACCTCTTCAAAGCAAAGCAAAGTCGCTGCCCATCTTTTGGGTCTACTCTCAGAGGCAGGCCAGGTGATACGTATCCCTTGTCCCCAAGAGAACTGCTGAAATTTATCCATTTGAACAGCATTGTTTAAAAAAATTCCTGGAGCAGTTCAAACAGTGCTATAGAAACAAGATATTCAGAGATCATCCCAGGGCCAGTTGTCCTTCCAAGAAAATGATGAAAATTGTTTACTGAGAATTTAAAATACATATGTCAATCAATATAGCAGAAGAAAGCAGACAGCACGCTCTGGCTGGGTAACCAGAGCCAGCTTTAATAAGCAGGGGCATTTACATGAGTGACGGCAGAGAATGAGAGAGTGTGTACTGCACCTTGAAGTTAGTGGAAGTGGAGCCCTTCACTGTCAGTAAGTGTGAGAAGCTGAGGACTTAGAGAAAGAGCGAGGAAAGGTCAGGTAAGTAGGTGTGCAACTTAAGGCAATACTCTCAGAGCCCTCTTTCTGTCACTTGCAGCTCCATAAGACCCCACTGGTTGTTGTTGCCTCTGAAGATAGTCATTTCCTTGTGACCTTAGTTTTTTGCATCTGAGGGGGAGAGCAGGAAATCTGGTGGAGGAAGCCATCTGTTGTTCTAGAGTGCTCCCTCGTCAGCAACGCTCCTGGAAGCAGAGGCCCATTGAAGTGACATGGGCCAGGCCACACCTCCGTGTGGAACTACTTGGACACAGTGAGAAGCACCTGGCTCATTTGTTTGTTAAAAGGAAGCTTTTAATTCCACATTACATCCCAACATGCCCTGCACAGTGTTACCACTTCAGAGACAGACTAAAGCATGAGATACAGCATGCATTTGGATTTCTACTTTTGATTCATTAGTGATAATCAGAAACATTCTCTTACACTATATCATTTCTCACAAAATATGGTTTTCCTGAGAATTTGTGCTGGGGGTCACTGTGAACATCAAACTCGATGCTGACATTCCTTACACAAAATGCCATAGTGTTTTCACATAGTTTATGTGCAGCCTAACGTATGTTGCACCATGTTAGATTACTTAAAATATGTGATATAATGTAAACAATTTGCAAATGATTGTTATGCTGTGTGGGATAATAATGAGAAAAATATCTATATGTTTTTAGTACACTTGTAATTTTCTTTGTGGTAGTACCGTGCATTTAACCCAAGCTTTTGCACTGAGCTATACTCCTACCTTCCTTTTATTTTATTTATTTTTATTTTGACACAAGATGTTGCTAAATTGCTGAACTGCCCAGGCTAGGCTCCAACTTGTGATCCTTCTGCCTCAGCCACCCAGCGTGCTGGGATTACCAGGCTTATGCCCACATGCTGGCCAACATGCAGTTCTTGAAAAGTTCTTGTCAAGAACTATCTTGGTTAAATTCACAAACCTTCAGACACAAAAAGCTGATGGTATTTTGAAGTATCCTTTTGCATTTTAACTGTAAGAACTCTTTCCTCCATTGAGAAATACGGGGAAAGAAGGGTAAAATAACAGGACACGACAGCAAAAGAAAGGGTTCGTGTTTCAAGATACGTCTGCTTCTCACACACACAGAGGAGGGAAATGCACTCCTTTCTGGAGCTCCTGAGTCTCACTTGAGCCCTCCAAGAGCACGGTGAGTTTACCCAGTCAGTCTCTGTTTGCCCTTCAGTGCCCTCCATCTCCACCTACTCTAAGGAAGTGGCTGCCTTATACGATGCACCCTCAGGCAGCTGTAGTAGAGAATGGGGAGGAAGAGGAGAGAGGAGCTTCTGAGCAATAAAGAAGCACACCAAAAACAGGAGATTTAAACAAGGGTCCCTGAACGCGACAGATCTTTCTACCATGTTTAAGAGACATATTTCCAGGACTTCAGTTAGGCCTACATTGTCTTTGCTGTTGTTGTTTGTTCTTGGTCCTTGGAGACAAACTCTTTCTATGCATCAGGCTGACTTTGAATTCAGTATGTAGCCCATGCTGGCCTCAGTGATACCCCTGCCTCAGCTTTGTGAGTGCTGAGATACAGGCGTGTGCCAACACACCCAGCCTAAGTTGCCTTTTAAAGTTTTGTTTTAAAACCAAAATAAATAACAAGAACAAAGACAAAAACAAGGCAACATAAAACAATGAGAATGGTGCAGCTTTTGATCACCTGTATTATGTTCTTCCCACAGAAGCTTCTCTCAGGGATTGAATGATATGAATCATGTGTACATCTGTCTTTATCTGTTTTTTCTCCCTCTTCAATCCATTTTTCTCTTTCCCATCTCCCTCCAGGGCTACTGTTCTTAAAAGAGTTTTCATAGATTTATAGGTTAGAAGAGCCGGGATGTTATCTGAATTACAAATTTAGACTTTGGTGATGAAAAGCAAAGTATTATCTTAGGTTCTTCATCTTGTCATTTTGACTTGTGCATATAGTGCATGTTATACTGCAGTTACATATGAAACTCCTAGGTAAAGCTGCTAGGTCCTTCTTGATCCCACCTCATGCCCTCAGCCATGCGTTCTTAGGCTCTGTGGTCCTCTGCTGTCTTAGCTTGGCAGGGAACCCAAGCGCAGTGCTGGGCAGCGTTGACAACCCTTCTTCAATTCCGTGCCTACTTTATAATTTATGGGCAATTCCTAGGATTGCTGTAACAAATCACCACAAACCACATGTGGAATTGTTGTAGGCAGCTAAATTAGATAGAAATATTATGGGCAGTCAGACAAGGCTTGGCCCTCAGAAGGAGCCAGCATGGAAGACCAGACCTTGCAACTGTGGGAGAGACAGATGCTGTCACTGTGGAGCAGACCTCAAGCCAAAGGAGCAAGTGAAGGCAGCCACGGAACTCCTTACAGCAATGATTGATACTCTAAATAGGAAGCAATCACCTGGCAAGAGCCAGGAAGAGTCCCCAACCCAACCCCCTACACGTAGAGCCCCTGTTCTATATATTCATGTTCACTTGTTATGTTACTCACTTCCCCATTTGACCCTGATTTAATCAATTTTTCCTAAGTAACTGTGCTTGTAATCTTATTCATTGACCATAGTTTTGTCCCACCTCGTGTGTACGTTCTTAGGCTTCCCGCCTTAGGCCCACCTCATCGCATGGTTTTGCTCCATAACAATACCTAGAAAAAGCAGATTCCATGGCACCCACTCGTGTCCCTTTTGTCCCTCTCCCAGACAGAAAATTTCTTTCTTCCAATAAATGTATTCTACTCTCAATGTCTGTTGTTCCTAAAATTCATTCTATAGTTTTAGAGCGCACTAACTTGGCCCATGATGGGAGTTTTATTCCCCTATATCAAAATCAAGGTGCCAGTGGCCCTGGTACCTTCGGAAGGCTTTTGGAAGGAATCCTTCCTTTCCCCTTTCCTAGCTTCTGATGACCACCAGCTATCCACTGTGTCCCTTGGTGATCTGTATCATTTCTGACTTCTGGGCCTGTCTTTATCAGAACTTCTTCTCTCTGTGTGTCTCCTCTTATAATGACACCAACAATTAGACTTATAACCCACCATATCTAGGTATGACCCAGTTTTAACTGTATCTCCAAACACCTGTTTTCAAGAAAGATCACATTCCACAGTTCCAAAAGCGTGTGAACTGGGGAGGCAGCTCTGCTATTGAATCCAACACACGATTTTATCCCAGGTCACAAGCACTACTTTCTCCTTTCCCTGCAAACACTGCCCTAGCCCTAGGCTGCGGATTCCATGGAATGCATGGCAGGAGCAGATATGAGAGCTAGGCTTGCTGAGTGCCTCCTTGAGTCCTGCTATTAAAATGTAGTGTGTGCCTTTCAGCTTGCTCTAACGCTTCTGCCCTGTCCTTCCAGAAAGGCACTTATTCTAAGGGCTGGGGGCCTTTTTTGTGTCATGGTCCCATAGCAACTTGACTGGGTACAGTTACAGGCTAGCTATTCAGATACTTTACCCTTTCATAAAACACCTTAAAGAGCACACACACGCACACACACACACACACACACACACACACACACACACACGTTTGACAACAATTTCAGCATTTCTAAATACCAATAAAGGAAAAGTCCATTTGACTCATTGGTATATTTCTGTTTATTTCCCGCCATTTAGGCAGATTTGTGGAAGTAGACTGAGCTCCAAGGCCAGCCCAAGAAAGTAAACTCCAGCAATGAACAAAAGAACCAGCAGCTTCCAACAGCTGAACAGCTTCTCCAAACAGCATCCTCATAGCGTCCCAACAGCTTCTCAGTTCTGCCTCTTTGGCCCCTGGCAACAATCCTCAGGTGAGCCTCCCACACCCAGCGCCATGATAGTCCAATTCAGCTTGGTATAACAAGTTGATCAGCAGTTAGAAGTCTACTACAGAGCACTTCTTTAGTTGCTGGATGTAATCCTGAACTGAAAAATGTGAATACATCAAAGCTTGTTAAAATTATTTCACACGTCAAAATAGATCATGCCTACAGCACTTATTAATGTGCACTGAGTCACCTCCTGAATCTATGAGTGTGCTAGAAAAGTCCCGCGGCTACCATGATTGCCTGACTGAGTAGAACTCTGGTCTCGCTTGGCATCTATGTTGCTGGCAGTTGCCAAAGGCTGTGTTGCCGATCCACTGGGAAGATTGGGATGCTCGAGCCGGGCATGGTGGCGCACGCCTGTAATCCCAGCACTTGGGAGGCTGAGGCAGGAGGATCAGTGCGAGTTCGAGACCACCCTGGGCTACAAAAGTGAGTCTAAGGCCAGCCTGAACTGCATAGCGAGACCCTGTCTCAAAAAGACAAAAAAAAAAAAGATTGGGATGCTCATGGTAATCTCATCTGGGTAGTAACTAAACCCAGTCCTTGAAGAGTAATCCCATAAGCGTAAAGCAGGGCTTGCAAATACAATGTCTCTCCCAAGGACTGAGCAAGTCATATAAATAAAAGAGGTAGGCTGTGGGAGACCTGGAGAGTTTGCGCCCCTCCTGGTTAGAGAAGCTATAAAGTTCAGTGAGTATCACCCCATCAGAATTTGAGTTTTAATACCGGTAGAGCCAGTTGTTAGAATATTTTTTTTAAAGTCCTAACTTTTACATAAAACTCCTGAATGTTGAAATGTAGACAACAGATTAAAATTATTTAAAAGCATTGTTCAGATAAAATAATGACAATAATAATAATAATAATAATAATAATAATCTATAAAACCTGGCTTCTACAAGCATCTGTTGATTACAAGTTGTGTCTCAAGATGAAAGGAAACATTCTTTGGAGTAAAGAGAACTTTGTAGCGCTGGCTACATTGCCAACAGTAGGTCTGCATTTTAGACTTGGGGTGTGTGTGTTTGTGTGTGTGTGTGTGTGCTAGGATAGCCCCCTAACACTGTAAGAGCTAAAGTCTCTGAGCAAGTTTTTCTCCCTGGTGTGGCTTCATGTGGCACGAGAGCCTCCGTCAGTGTTACCGTTGCACGGATTTATCTTGTGATTCTGCAATCGCAGTGGCCGGGAACGCTGTCGGGTCTCTTTTCCCACAGGTCCCAACAGTTAGCACTCAGTGGGTAAAGTACTATCCGCTGCATGATTAAAGGAGCAAGCGAAAATTTTGATATCATTTCCATTTTCAAGATGAGCAAATTGAATCCAAATGAAGGCAAATAATGTGCCTATGTTCTCACCCCAAGTAAGGAAAGAACTGAGATAAGGAACAGGGATCTTTCTATTCGTGACATAATAAAAAGTACCTAAACTTGAACATGGAGGAAAATGTGCCAAATGCAAATTCCTGGTCACCACTTTGTTCTAGGTAATTAAGCATTTATTTTGTTATGATTTATCTATTTAAAAATGCCACTCTGTTTTTAGTGTACATTTCTGTAATTTTGAGGACAGTTAGATAACCACAACTTAAATCATGATGCAGATCAATTCCTCCAAAATTGTTCACCTATTCAGTACTATGATTTGCCTCTTAACTGATATTTTTTCCATTTCATACTGGATAGTTTCTTATGAAATGTCCAGTACCGTTTCAGTGACACCCTGTGTATCTTTCCTTGCAAACACAGCATTTATCATACCTAAAAGCTTACTTGAGATTGATGTCATATATCCTATATTTCTCCCTAACCTGCTAAAGTAGCCCTCCAACTTCTTGAACATGGACTATCCTGATAAAGCTGCGTGAAAGCAATTGGTCTAACTCTATCACGTGTACTGCTTCTGGAGCAGTGCTAATGAGTTTTTCTCCTCTTCATGGTGGTCACCTCCTAGTTTCTACATGTCTGAAATTTTTTATTGTATCTCATATATTTTCAATTTTCCTTTGATAGAAATTATATATTCTTTTAGTTTAAAAAAAAATCAATGACCTTTATTCTAGATGCTAGATGACTTATTTGAAAATGCTTGAATCTTTTTGAGATTTGCTTTGACTCTCTGTCGCATGAAATCAGAGGAGCCTTTATCCTGGGGCTGATATTTCATCAGCATTTGGCCATAGCCTGCTGAGCGCTCCCCCTTGTACCACATATGTTGCATGGTCTGCCTGCTCCACTAAAGGGAACCGGATATCTCTCTACTGTGAGGGATCTCTAAGGACCATTTCACCTGCTCCTTCTTTTTCCCTGGCCTCAGATGGTTCCTTGCTAGGCACAAGCTGGTGAAGAAGTACATCCCAGAGTGTGGTTCTCCACCCCACCCCTCCCCTTGCTTTATGCCCCCATCTCTGCTCCTTATTCAGGGAGAGCTTTGGTTTGCTGGGTTTTCTCCTCCTGCAGGAAGGCCTGGAAGACCACTCCAGAGAGTGAGTTGGGCAACAGTATCTCATTGTCTTCATTATCCCAGTCCAGAAACCACTGGCCTGCCCTGGAGCTTGTTATCTAATGTCTGGAAGACCTTTTGCATTTATTTTCTAAGTTGTTAATTTCTTTCTTTAAGAATGAGAGTGTGACGGGGAAGGAGTATAAATCATGCCCTCTTATTCCAACTTTGCAGGGAGCAGGCTACGGAGGGCTTTTTACAAAATGCGCCACCCTCTCATTCAGCCATCTGAAGTGGTTCTTTGAATATTCTGTTCCTTTTTCTTTTCACAATTTAGAGTTCCTTCTGTTCACTCTGCCTCCAGTTCTAAATAAATTGCAAGTGGAAATAACTTTGCCTCTTTTTTCAGGGAATAGCCATGCATAATTGACTTCTGCACTTAATCTGTAGTGTTTATGCATTGCCATATAGTTACTACTTGGGGTCAGTACTGAATCCTGGTCCAAATGCACAACCACACAGTGGTTACCGCCCTGTCCTGGAGGACAGCTGTGTTCTGGTACGTGAATTCCCTTCTTAACACTGCACCTGGCATCTCCAAGGTCTTTATACATATTGCTTACAATCATTTGTACCCACTCAGAAACTATGGTGGAACGCACATTTTCCTCCTTCCTGCCCTTGGTCCTGGGCATAGAGCGGTCAGCAAAGAAGCCGCATACCTGTCCTCAGGAACTTGACCATGTTACCAAAGGCACTGATAACAACAGAATCTTCATTTACATATTCATAAGAATGCAGCTTCAAATGCTTGTTTCTTGCAACAGTAGAGGCTTCCTGAGTTGAAAATATTCTTCTATTTCTGAACATTTGAAAATCCTGGATAAAATTGTTTTCAAATACATTTTACAATTTCCAGTGAAACTACTGGTCTACGATGAAGAAAAATTTTAGAGCTGAGATCTAAAGAAAAGGTGTAATTGTTTTGAAATAGGCTAAAAGTTATACCAAGGTCTGTATCCCCAGGGTGCTAGGGGCTCGCTTTCAACAGGCCACAAATGAGAGAGTAACACAAACAAACCTGGACTTTCAGGAGGAAAGATTAGCTTAGAAAATCCTATAAGAGCTGGACCTTAGAGAATGGGCATATAAGGGGGTGAACCGCCAGGGTTCTCTCCCCAAGGGGCATTCAGTTTTACTTTCCTTCTGGGTGAGACATAAAAGGCCTCCCCTGAGAGTTTATTACTGCAGTCTCCCATCATCCCACATGGGGACATGGATAAAAATGTGAGGACCAAAGGTCCCCAGACCAGAAATTTAATTTAATTGATTGCCAACAGTTTCTAGAAAAAAAAAAATTCAAAGAGCTGTAACATAGGGTATCTTAGTTACTCTTCTCTCATTGCAGGGACAAATACCCAACACCCAAAATGAAGGAAGGAAAGGTTTATTTAGCTCACAGTTACTGGAAGTTTCAGTCCATATTTGGCTGGCCCATGGCTGAGTAGAACAGGGCAGAGAGCATCCAGTTCATGGTGGTGGAATTGCAGCAAATGGTGCCAAAGGCAACCAACCAATCAGGACAACAGAGAGAGTCTGTCTCTCTGTCTCTTTTTCTGTTACATCAGGCTCTCTGCCTCCACCTATCCACCTCAGGCCACACCTATAATCCCAGTAGTACTCAGATCGATAATCTCATCAGTACTAAAATATATAATCCTAATGGATCATGAGTCAAGTCTCAAACTCTAGAAGTCCCTGCCCTATGATTGCATTTGATTTGGGGGGGACAACTAGACACAAACTAAAACATAGGGCAAAATGATAAATATCCATTAGAATAAAAGTACATCAGGGTAAAATGTGGTGGATACTGAATTCACAGAAACACGAGCAGCGGCCCCTTCTCCCTGCTGGTGGGGTAACTGAGAAGCAGGTGCCCTCATATACTGCTGTTGGGTGGCAGTATTTCAAACCAGTGGAGGAGAAGAGCTAAAAAAATTACATGTGTATTTACCCTTCCACATGTCAAACCCACTTCTAGGAATCTATCCCAAAGATATACCAGAAAAAAAATGCAAGTTGCTATGAGCTTGTGGGTAAAGCCTGAAGCAATGTAATAGCAAAATGCTGACACAAATAACAGCAAAGCCAATATCAATAGCAAAAGACTTAATATAAATAAAAAAGCTTACTATATCCTATTCATAAGACACATGAGATGTACAACAAAGGGCCAGCCAAATAGCTCAGTGGATTAAGACACCTTCAAACAGGCGAGGGGCCAGGGCTTTTATCCCTGGGCCTGCCGTGTCAGCCCTGTCCCCAGGGAGCACTGAGATGGCAACTGAGTCTGGGCATGCAGGCCTGTAATGCCAGCTCTTGGGAGGCTGTAAACAGGTGCATCACTATGCGTCTGATCTAGTAGTGAGACACTGAACACCCTGTAGACCTTCCCATAAAATATGAAAAAGAAAGATGTAAGACAAATGAAAGAAGAACAATACAGTAAGATATGTCAGGCAAATACTGGAAACAGAAGTAAATACATGAATGTTAGAAAAACAGAGTCTCATACAAATGCTTTAATATTAAACATAACATAGCTGTTGGTAGATAGATAGATAGATAGATAGATAGACAGATAGATAGATGATAGATAGATAGACAGATAGATAGACAGATAGATGATAGATAGATAGATAGATAGACAGATAGATGATAGATAGATAGATAGATAGATAGATAGATAGATAGATAGACAGATTTTTTTTGTACTAAGAATCAAACTGAGGGCCTCAAGCTTGTCAGGCAGGTGCTGCTCTGCTGAACTATATCCTTGGCCCTGCCCATAGCACATTATACAATTAATTTCACTAGGAAGATACATCATTTCTAACTTTGTACATGATTAATATTATTATGTAGAATACAGCCAACAACACAGTAGATTTTTTTTTATAATAGCTCAGTTATTGCTAGATCAACTAGAGAAACACAAGGATTCTGATAGAGATTGTGACTTTCCAGATATCTGAAGTCATTTTCCTTTCCCTCAAAAGGCATTTAGCTATTTGGAATAAAGACTACATTTCTCAGCTTCCTGAATACACGTGTGTGGTCCTAAGACCCATTTCTTACTAAAAGACAAGTGTATGAGCAGCACATACACTTTCTAGATCATGACCTTGAAAGGCCATCTGGTCTCCTTTACCTTCCTTTCATCTGGCTGGAATGAAACTATTACAAGAAGTAGGGATGATCTGTGAGATGGGGCTGGTTATTTAAGGGAGTCTTAGAACTTTTCTCATCGCTGGGACAAGTACACAAAGTTAAGATACTCAGCACCCAAAGTTCAAAGTGGAGAGGCTTATGGAGTTCACATTTTATTGAGGTTTCAGTCCATAGTCAGTTGGCTCCAAGGCAAGGTGGCATCACACAGGTGCATCACACAGTGGAGGAAAAGTTCATGGCAAGCAGAAAACAGCAAGCAAGTGTGCCAACAAGTGAAACCAGCTGCTTGTTTCTGTCCAGGCCAGCCAGCTTAAGGTGGGTTCTGAACCAATCAGTGGACTGGTTTAGTAACCCTGCACCCTTAAACCTAGCATTGCACATTCTAGATCCAGCTATCCCAGCAAAGAAGTCCTACTGACAGCATGAGGCTTTTGTGGGGGACATCTACAGACAAGCTATGACACAGGGTGTTTAGAAAGAGTGTGAATCACATGTGCTACAGACACCTGGGTGGCTTAGGTAACGTTCATGTAGTGAAAGGATTTGAATCTCTGTTACTTAGAATCTTTGAACAGCATTTATACCATGACAAATGCACATTTCCACCATAGAGATCAAGTTTCCAGAACAGAAGCCTGGTGATATGTCCCTGGAAGGTTCCCTACAGCCTGCTATAGGTACAGAAGGCTGGCTTAATCCTGGGGACCCGTGGACAACTTCCAGTAGGCCTATCTCCTGGGAGATGTGGCAGGTTTTCCTTAAGCTAGCACAGCTTCTCTTGTTTCCTTTCTTTTGAATAACGCAGGGTTACTGACAATAAACTAAAGCACTGAAAACAAAGAGATCATGAACAAAACTGCAATGTATAAGATGCCTGCTTAGATTAGTGTTTCTCAAGTGTCTACATTCCCCACCAGTACTGTGCTGCGTAGCCATAGTTACAGGAGCGAGGGTACTCGTGGCCACTGATGACCATTATGTTCTGTTTATCCTAAACAGGCAAGAAGGAGACTGTTATCTGGTACACATTTGTAACTTCTTTGTGGCTAACCAGTATCCCCAGTGCCCTGCTTGAATAGCTCCCTATTACCTAAGATCTTTGGTCATGATCCCTCCAACATGGAACTGACCAGAAACAAACATTCTGAGAAACCTAGTAAAATTTGCGGAAGAACCCACAAGACTCACTTGCGAAACTGTGTTTTGTTAACTGCTCAAACCAGCCCAATCCCCAAAGCCTAAATGAGGAAGAACCATCTACAGTAGGATTTCCCCCCAAGGAGAGCACACTTTCCAGTAAACACTGGGCTGTGGTGGTGGACTGGAAAACACCTTCTCATGGCAAAACTGGGGGACTAAATTCCTGCCAAAGAAAAAATAATAGCTGCCACATTGGTAAATCAGGAATTTTTTGTCGCTTCCAGAAGCTCTGCTCATCAGCATTTAGTTCTTCAGAGTGGCTGCGAGATGTTTCCTCAGTGTGCTTTTCTTTGGAATAAATTGTGCTTGGTTTTAACCATCATCTCATGCATTATAAGCTATTATAGGATAAAATAGAGGGTGAACACATAGATAGTTTTCATTTACAGGTAGCTGGGTTCTAAAGCTAGGCCTGATAAAATGAATGGAGCATCTTCAAGAGAGCCTACTATTCTGGATGGGATTTCAGGGGGAGACTGTTGTCCCCAGAGAGAGAAAGTTGTGTTATCTGTGGTAGGAAAAGCTCATTCCCTAAATAATGTCCCCTCAAAAGCACCATGTTCAGATGTAGGGCCTGGTCAGAAGAGATGAATCACTGGTGGTGTGACCTGAAGTATTCTTTTTAGTGACTCCCTGCTTTTACTTTTCTTTTCCTTTCCTTTCCCTTCCTTTTTTTCTTTTCTTTGTATTTTGTCTAAGAAAAAAGTAGTATGTTGTTTAATTTAGCACTTGACAAGTGAAAGAGGTGTTTTCATTGATATGATAAAAATTAGACTCAAAGTTACAGACTCAAGAGTTTCATGATAAAGGCTGCAAGTTATATAAGACACTACTTCCAAGATATCAAATGTTTTCCATGCTTTAATCAATGGTAGACATATTAATCCACTGTTAGAGATATAGAGATATAGAGAAAAATGGCAAAGAAAATGCCTCAGGTCACATCACAGGGATATGCTAGTTGCATGTGCTAAGTGGCAAAGTCAAAGCTTGAATTTTGACCCAAGTCAAATGACATTTGTATGGTACCATTAAATAGAGCAATCGGGCAAAACACAACAACTGTAAATAAAAATGAACTTGACAACACAAAGAGATCATCAATGAGATTATGGGAGCATTAGTTTTTCTTAGCATTCAAATGACAATGTATAAGGATATTTTTTTTCTTAATGTTAAATTACTACTTTAAGTAGTTGAAACTCAGAACAGCACCAAGATAGAATCTTTTCAGTTTTACAGATAGAGTATTGAACTCATTTTACTTCACAGTTCTTAAAAATACCAGTGAGTGTGGGGACACACCTATAAGACCAACTATTCAGGAGGCTGAGTCAGAAATACCTCAAGTTCAAGGCCAACCTAGGACACTTAGAAAGACCTATTTCAAAATATAATTGTAAAAGAAAAGTGGTGGGAGGGCTGAGAAGATAGCTTAGTGGCTAGGTACTTGCCTGGCATGGCTAAGGGCTTGGGCTCAATCTCCAGAATAGGAGGGGAATCAACTAACAGCCTGAGGGCGCAGCTCACTGGTGGAGCACATGTTCAGCATGATAAGGGCTCTGGGTTTGTCCCTAGCATCGCAGACATCAAATCAATTAATATACTGCATCACCCAATCTTGACCTCTTTAATTAAGTTGCTTTAACTTAAAGCTATCAATTATAACCCTACTTAAAAAATAAATAAACACTAAATTGAACATGGTGGTGTATCTGGAATGCCAATACTATGGGAAACTCAAGCAGGAGATTACAAATCCAAGCCCAACCTGGGTGACTTAGCATGTATGTACATATGTATACACATACATACATCATACATACATACATACATACATACATACACTCATACTGGGCATGTAGTTCAGTGCACAGGATCTTAGTTCAGTCCCCAATATTAAAATAAAGACACAAAAGTATATGTTTACTGTTTGAAACATGCTCACATATTTTTATAAGAGATGTCATGTTATTTATGGGAACACTATTTTCCACTAAGGTAAACTTAATAATAATTTGAAGGTCTTTCTTTTTGCTTCCTGGCTACCATGCAGCAAGCCGCTTTCACCCCCATATCATACTTCCATGTGGTTCTTGCCTTGGAACCAGGTAACTGCGAACTGAATTCACTGGAACTATGAGCTGAAATGACTTCTCCTTTAAGTTCAAGGTGTTGGATGTTTTGTCCCAGCAATGGAGCAGTGAGTAAGGCGGGAAGCGTGTGTTGACATGCTTTGGTAGGTGCATTGGGTTGTCAGCACAGGAGGGCATAAGGTTCTGCAGTCTGGATCAGAGGGAAAGTCTTGTAAGCCACAAATCTTTCAGGCTTTTGCATAGGAAATTGGTTGTATTTCACCTAGTAATCAGGATATAACTAATGGATTTGAATACCAAAACCAAAAAAGGGCAGAGGACATCTACCACATAGTCCTAAAAGCAATTGTGAAAAATTAAATCCAAATATTTATCCATAAAGAAGGGATAAACACTTTGTGATATAGCAGATCATGAAACATGAAACAGCAGATAATGAGGAATACATATTTAAGTCAAGCATACCCCAAGCAGGATAGCAGCTGGAAGAAAAACATAAATATGCATGCAAAAATTATTCAATTTGTGGGCCAGGGAGGTAGCTCAGTGGACTAAGAGCCTACTTAGGCAAGCGCAAGGCCCAGGGTTTGATCCCAGGGAACTGCATGTTGCACCAGCCCCACCTTTGGGTGTGCTGAGCTGGTGACTGAGTGTGGGTATGGTGACACATGCTTGTAATCCCGGTACTGGGGTGGCTGAAAACAAGAGGTCACTACGAGTCTGATCTGTATAGTGAGATCCTGTAAAAATAAAATAAAATAAGCTTTAAAAAGTATTTAATTTATTCAAGCTGATATAAAGTTTTAAATGAGGCAAAATAAAAGGTTTAACATTTGGATGGGCATCCATATGTGATCTACATATTAGTCAGTTAACTTTATGTGTCACCTTGACTGTGCCATGGGGCTGTCACACATGTGGGCAAATATTATTCTGGGAAGCTCTGCAGGGACAACTTGAGCAGAGATTAACATTTAAATTGGTTATGTTATTCTACACAATGGCAGTGATCTTTATCCTGCAACTAGAGGCCTAAATAGAATTAAGGTGCTGATCACTCCCAGAACACCTTCTTCCCTTCAATGGCCTTCAAAGTGGCATCAGCTTTTTCCCACCTTCAGATCAGCTCTTCCTGCATCACAGGTGTGTGGTCTTCAGGGTGAGGTCACACCATCAACCCTCTTGGGTGCCCAGCCTACAGATTGATCCTGCAGACACTGAGGATTTACCAGTGTCCCTAACTGTGTGAGCCAATCCTCTGTAATGTGCTTTTATAGACTTAGATGCATCCTACTCATCATGTTTCTCTGGAGAGCACTGACTACTGCAACCATCTAGAGAATAAAACTAGAATGATGTCTCTTTAGATTCAGCTATAGTCACTCCTGTCAAGGACTAAACAGAAGGTACAGTTGGAAGGAGATACGTAGGGGCTATGTTCTTCATGCTGTACTTGACGAGCTTCAGCTCATGTAGATTTCATTCTTAGACTTTAAAAGCTACTTTGCTTACACATTATTTTTGTTGGTATGATATGCTTCACCCTTATCTTTAATTACAAAATTGCACTTTGAAAGTGCTTGGAAAAGAGAAGTGCAAAGTTCTAAACACAGGGTTTTTAGGAAGTATAGTCAAAGATGTCACTCTCTGTTCCTCTTAGGCTTTGGAGTCTGTAGCTGATGTTATTGTATTCACTTGTGGAGTCCATGAAGGACTTCTAAACAAGCATGACTTTAGATATTGCTACCCATGCAGTTTGCCAGAAAAAGCAGAGTTTAGTCAGTCCTTGAGAGAGGCATTAGATCAGCAGCTCCCAAAGCACAGCAGAGAACCACCATGAGCTCCAAAGCACACACGTCACGCCTTACCCATAGGCAGGCATCAGAAACACATCTTTCCCCTTTTCATTCTAAGATTCCTTGGTTAGCTGCACTGGGATTATATTATCTCAGATAAGAAAATGTTCCGTCCCCAAATTGTCCCAAAGAAAGTACATAGACCATCACTGGCATGAGAGTTAAGAGAACTAAATTCACTAGATGAAATCTTTCAGATCTGATTAAGACTCACTGATTTATGAGTTTAAAATTATGAAACAGCTCTCCATGCATAGGGAGGTGAAACCGGAGTTTCCAGCAATGAAGCAAGATTCTCCTAGCACTAACCTCTGTTCGTGGAAATACCTGCCTTTCATAGGGGGTATTGGCAATAAAAAGATAGATTTAATGTGAAGAGACATATTGCTGACCAATCTATTTATTAACACAATAAAGAAAATGAGGTAAAGGTCATTTTGTTTTATGTGGGCATTAGAGGTGATAGTACATGAGTCAGTGTGGGGTTCTAAAACTTACTGACACAGCACAATACAATTATCTATCATTTATTAAGTGCCTATAGGTCTCCAGGATATATGTTAGGCACTTTCAGCCCATTATCTCTTACTGTGACAAATACTCTGTGATATGGGCTTTACTATCCCTTTTTGACAGAGGCAAGTTTATCACCTCTCCTAGATCTGAGAAATGTGTGTGGCTATAAGTAAAAAGAATAGAGAGCATCAGCTTCTGCTTGGGGATCCAGGGCAAGCCCAACAGTGCCAGCATGTGGTACTCTCTTCACTGGCCTCTACTAAAAGCGTTAACTCTTGCGTTACTCCAAAGTTGTCCAGAACCTTTCAGGTTTGAAATTCTCCCGTTTATCACTGCACCTTGGCTATGTGCTTAGGCAGTGCCTTCTCCCTTCTTCCTGGTCTTGATCCTTCTTCCTCATATGCCTCCAGTCCTGAGGACACCTCCTTGCTTAGGAGTTTCATCTGTAGTTACACTGGATGATCCCTCACCTTCTGGATGAAGCTGTCTCCTGGCTTTTGTTCACAAACACCAAGGCTGACTTTAATGGTGAGGTCTTGGCTCCTTTTTATCATCTCATTCTATGGGAAGCCGTGAAGAGCAATGCTCAAGAAAAAGCTAAGATAATCTTTTGCTGCTTCTGTGACAGGAGGTTTACCTGGATATTATGTCTAATGCAGGAGGCTCAAAAGAATGGAAAGCTAACCTTCCTTCTATCGATCTTCTTTTTAAAAAAATCTTTTATTTATTTACTTATTTGGTACAGCATCTCATTATGCAGCTTGGTCTGCTAATGACCCTACTGTCTCAGCCTCCCCAGTGCTGAGATTACAGATGTGCACCACGATGCCCTGTTTACAGGGCCAGCATGGCATGCGGTGCCAAGGGTCAAACCTAGGTTCTTGCCCTTGCCAAGCAGGTGCTTAGATCACCAAGCTGTAGCCCCAACCACTTTTTCATCTTCTGAAAGATGGCTCAACATCTCTCTTTTGGATTCTTCTGTAGTAATAACAGTGTTGGTAATACCATTATTTCCAGAATGCCACCAGATACTGCAGAAAGGTTTTGCATGAGAGCAAAGAGTCTACCTACAGGATTTCATCTCATTAAACAGCTTTGGCTCAGCAAAATAAATCACCAGCAGAGTAAAGAGAACTCACAGAGCAGGAGCAAATTTAGCTAGTTTTCCCTCAGACAAAGAACTTACATCTAAAGCCTATATGGTTTATGTCTAGTTGACCCCCCCAAAGCCTCGTATAGTCATTGGGTGGGGACTTCTATAGATTGAGACTTGACTCATGAGTCACTGGGATTATGTGTTTTAGTATTGATGGGATTATCGGTCTGAGTAGAGTTGGGGCTATGGGTGTGGTCTAGGGCAGATATCCTAAGACAGAGAGCCTGATAAGAATATAAAGAGAGACAAATTAGAGCTGTTGCTCTCTGCTGCCCTCTTTGGTTGGCTACTGCTGCCGCCATTTTGTTGCTGTTCCGCCATCATGAACTGGATTCTCTCTGCTCTGTTCCACTCAGCCTTGGGCCAGCCAAACATGGACTGAAACCTCCACAAACTGTGAGTTAAATAAACCTTTCCTTCCTTCATTTTGAGTGTCAGGTATTTGTCCCAGCAATGAGTAAAAAGTAACTAAGACAGAGCCAAAAAGAACAAACCCTCTAAATGCAAAAACCCAGTCCAACAGTTCCACTGCTGTAGGTGTAGACTGGTGAAATCATGCTGAAAATCAGCATGAAGATTCCTCAAAAAAACTTGGATTAGTGGTCCCATTCAATCTAATTCTTTCCCTTCTGAGTATTTTCTGGAAGATTTGAAAACATTACAAAACAGTGATATATGTACACCCATGTTTATAGCAGCACAATTGGTAATAGCTAAATCTTGGCAACAATCCCAAAGCCCAACAACCAAGGAATGTATTAAAAAGATGTGATCTTTTTATGTAATGGAATATTACTCAGTCATAAAGAAGAATAAACTTAAGACATTTCTAGGTAAATGGATGCAACTTGAGACTGTACTCATAAGTGAAATTAATCAGACTCATATATGTAAACCTTGTACTGTTTCCCTGGTTAGAGAAACTAAAAGAGTAAAGGGCCAAATGTAGATTAGATATTGTGAAATCAGAAGAAACTGTTCAAAAGGAAACAAGAATAGAGTCCAAAAGAGGAAAAGAGGAATGAAGGGAAGAGAAAAGGGAAAAAATACAAAATAGTTGTACTAAGACAGTTCTTCTCAACCTTTCTAATGCCATGGCCCTGCAATACAGTTCCTCATGTTGGGTTGACCCCAAACCAAAAAATAATTTTGGTGGCTACTTCAAAACTGTAATTTTGCTACAGTTATGATTTGGAATGTAAATACCTGGTACACATTATGTATTCATTCGACCCCCGCCAGGGTCATGACCCACAGGTTGAGAACCGCTGTACTAACAGTTTCTTTTAATTCATTGGAAAGAAAGATTCATACTAATACCATTTGGAAAAGTTTGTATACCCATATCTTGTACTCTGAGTAACTGCTTTGAAGGTAATGATACCTATTAACTATTGTTATTCTATTATATTTACATGAAATTTTGTTTTATTCTTCCATAAAATAAATAAGAAATGGATACTTTGAAAAGAAAGAGAATGATGACTAGTTCAAGAAAAAAGGATTTACTCTTGAGTTCTGTGAAAACAGGGACACGCATGAGTGGGTAAGGCAGGAAATAGGACTCTGTTTGCATTTGAGGGCCATGGGAGACAGCAGGACCGCAGATGCACGTGCATTTGGGAAAGCTAAGCCTGGTGCCCTGTACCCCTGACTAGGGAGTGTGCACCATGGCTGCAGAGGAACTGCCACCTTCAGGTGGAGGGAATCCCAGACCAAGCCAATCCAGTCCAAATCAAGACCTGGAGAACAACAGGCCAGACAGATGAGGCACTGAGCTTCCTGCTCCACTTTTATGGAATAGAGACACTCCAAAATTCATGTCAAGATAAGGAAGGGATCACAGAAATGTGACTAAGAGCAGAGAGCCCTGAAGCCTTTAGATGAGTGCCCAGCTCTTTATCCAGATGTAGAAACACACTCACATACTGTGTGAGCATTTTCAAAGTCCTGCTGTAAATTTGTATTTCCAATTTTTCAAGGACACCATAGTTTCCTTGCCTCTGGGCCTTTGTAGTTATCACTATATTTATTTAAACACTTTGCCTTCTTCATCACACCCACAACACATACATATGTGCAAACATGCATGTGTGCACACACGCGCGCGCACACACACACACACACACACACACACACACACACACACGACTCACTAGTCTTTTAGGTGGAGAAAAGCTGAGATTGGGGTCATGTGGCTCCTGCCTATTCTATTTAAGCTGTGTGGTTAACTAGAGATTTGTGCTTATTTAATTTGTCCAATACATAGTATGCAGATCACACACACACACACACACACACACACACACACACACACACACACACACAGATTGTGTGTATCCCTGATCCAGAAAGGAATGAAATGTTAGCAGAGAATTTTGCACAGAAATATGGTTTTCATCACAATTGAGAAATGCCGTGAACCGAAAGACTGTCATTTGCCTTTTATTGTAGATCCGATGCGCTAGTTAAGGCCTCGAGTCGTTCAGCTCTGGTTACATATCCTTAGAACAGTGACCTCCAAGGAGCTATTTCAACCTGTTTTATGTAACACTCATTATAAATTAATTCTTCCTGACAACTAACTAGGGAAATATTTTAATCTCAATAGACAAAATCATGCTTCTCTAAGAAGCCACTGTAGGTCCTGTTTTGTAGTTAGAAATGATTTCATTAAGGTTCAGCAGTGATTTGCAAACTAATGTTGTTTTGATGTTTTCAATACACTGCGTAGTCACTTGGTTTATCTACCAAATTAGTCCCTCTTGGTAAGCATTACATTGGGAACAACCTAGTAAATGACGACAACATTGTGGCCTTGTTTCATGTTTTGATTACCTGTATTATTATTATTACTTTTCCCCCTGCAAGGTTTTAAAAATTAAATTATTCTAGAGACTAGTAAGAGACCTATCTGAGAAGATATATAAAAATAAAAATAACCAAATGTTTCCCCCAAAAGTCAAATACAACCCTGCCCATGGGACTTTGTCTTGTCAAGTATGCAGATTAGGTTTGTGCCATTGAAATCAAATAACGTATGTTTCAATTGAGAGGATACAGGAAGTAGAACTATATTTCTGTGTTCAATGCTTAAAAAAAATCAGCAAATAACTCAGTGGTTACTGAACAGTTGCTTCTTTTGGTAAGGATTTTGCTGGTGTGCTTTGTCACTCTGCAGTTCTCTTGAGCAGAGTGACAAAGGAGATGAGGATCTATTTGGTATTAACTGCTGTTACAGTGAAGAGTCAGTTGATTTGAGTTCTTTCAGTCATGACAATTCAAATGCATCTCATGCTTTTTTATAAAAATCTGGACTGTACCTGCTTGAAAGGTGATAGCTGACAAGAAGTATACTTCCCTAGAGATAAAAGATAGATGGGGGATCATTGAATTGATTTTGGAAATGTCATTTTCAGAATTGCCTTGGACAGTCTGCCATCATTCAGTGGCACAGTCACCCTCGCCAAGCCTGTCCTCTTCATTCTCAACACAAGTTCTGTCCAAAGCTCACAGGTCTTGCAAACTTAGCAAAGGGAGAAAGACACTGATTTTCATATTTTCCGGGATCACTTTTCAAAATGGCTTTGACTATTAAAAACTGAATGTCAGGACTATACTTCTCTGATAATACTGTCAAAAATAAAATGTTGAAGAGCGCCCCCAAAGATCATCTTTACCTTACCCTAAAGGAACCGGTCTCCTTGGGAGGTGACATAATCTGCCAGTTAGTTGGAAGAAAAACTGACTTGGAACTTAACACAATATACGTATCTTAGTTTGGGTCACTGTACCATATCATTGTACCTTATGTGGTATCAACAACGTGAGCTACTTCTACTCCTAGAGGCCAGGGAATCTATGTTTAGGGAGGGTCTGCTCCCTGGTTTGCTGATGGTTCTTGCCAAGTCCTTGCAGGAGAGGAGAGCGGAGAGAAGAGCAGGCAAGTCGCCTTGTCTTTTAGAACAATCCTGATCTACATAAGCTTCTGCCTTCCTGACCTACTCACCTCCCCCTCTCCAAATGCCATGATGTTTGGCATTAAGTTTTACCATGTGAATTGACAGAGGGACTTCAGTTCATATACACACAGTACAGAATAGGCATTCTGTTGGTTCTAAGTGACTTCATTGAATTGGAATATATTCTCTTAGATTTTTCTGAGAATAATGCTTTAGAGGTTTTTGAAATGATTTGAACAGCTACCTCTGTTAAGAAAAAAGAAATAACATTTCTTGAGTTTATATGGTGCACCAGGCTCCATGTAAAATACTTTGCATATGTATTTTATAAAATTCGGTGAAGTACATCCTTCTCATTTCTCTTTTTTATTTTTTTGTGAGGAAGCTTTAAGAAAAGGAAAGATCTGGAAAATGAGAAATTAAGAGGACTATGTGTGTGCACCCACCTGCTCATGTCTTTGTGTGTCTGCTGGGATTCGTGCTTTCATAGCTCGGCTGTGGCACGTGGCACTTCACCCTGGAAACTTTGCAGTACATTTGGGCAACACGTGGCAGGTGACAGGAGGAGGGCTGAGTCCTAGAAGCAACGGCTATGCGATATGTGATTGTTGTTTTCCTAAATCCCCTGTCAGGCATCGGAGAAAGGAAGACGGAAACAAGGGAACAAAAGTAGAAATTTCTTCTATAGGATCTGTGTGAACAGCTTGAATAAGTTTGAGTGATTCTCGGCATGCAGGACATGTAGCACAGAAATTTGGGGTCAAGAATCCCTGTTAAGTGAATAAAAGCTGAGTATTCAGAAAGATAACTGACTCCCAGGAGTGCGTGGTCACCTACAGGTTCCTCACTGAATGTGCAGCAGCCTTACCCTTTTGTTCCCTGGTATTGTCCCTGAGAGAAACCAGGCCACTGAGCATCTTGTCCCTGCGAGGGGTCTTTTGTGCTTGCCAAATCACAACACTGTAGACAGATAGGGACTAGAATGTTTTGATAAGAACTTTCCAGGGCTACTAGGAACTGGGCGACTAGGGCTGTCTGTAGGAACTGTCTCCCTACCCAGTGCTGAGTCAGATGTTCCTGGGAATGCTGCGCATCCATTTGAACACAGTAAGCAATGATGCCACTGTTATGTAGTTTAATCTATTAAGACTCTCTCCCTGCAAAAATAGCATGGGATGGAGTACTAAGAAGTGCTGTGAAGCTGGCCACTTCGACATCTCTCTGGAGGTTTACCTGTCCAGCCTGCCGCCACCAAACCCTGGTGATTCTCCCATGGTCTACTTCTCCCAGACCTTCTGATGACTTACCTGTCTAGCACCTGTGATTGGACATCCACATATCTCCTAGTAACCTCCTGTGTCACACCTGGCCACTGGGCCCCATCTTTTTCCACTAGCAAGTCTTGATGAGCCCAATACTTTATGGTTAATGCCTTAATAAATGTTATCTCTCACAAGGCATTATGGGTATTTTCTTGTCTCTCGGCAGCCTGCCCCACTGTCCTAGCACACCTGGACTATGGATACAATAGCCCTTCATTCAACTTTACTCTGAAAACAACATAGTAAGACTCTTAATTTTCAGAGGAAAACAAACCTCTTTCACTGACAACTTCAAAAATATGTTATATAGAATGAAGCAAAACAATTGCCACTGATTGTTTTATTGGGATCCTTATAGTACTACCTAACTGGGTCTCATCCTCAGTAGTAATGTAAGATGAAAGATAAGAGTGCAGATCCTGGCACTAAATACTTAGGATGCCAAACCTGCTTCCACAATATATTACTGTGTTTCCTTAGCAAGCAACTCTATCTCTATGTCTAAATTCTTCTACTTAAAAAAATGAGAAATGGTAGTAAAATAATACAGATTCATGAGCTGATGGCTTGGAAGGTTTAATATGCTTTATATGCCTGATTAAAACCAGACTGGCAGTATTATGTAACTATTAGAATAAAACGCTCTTCAAAATTTCTTCTATAATCTGCATTACGTTCTAGTTCTTACTAGTATGATAAGTTGAGTTAATAGGAAAGAAAGCATTTTTTTCATTGCTACTTCTCCACCTCCAGTAAACATACTTGGTGTTCTGTGTCCCAGAATACCCCAAGGGAAGTGTAACAGTTATGTTATTCTCAATTTGTCTGTGCCTCTCCTGATGCGTAGCAGGCTTCACCCACTAGCAGCAAGCTTGCTCATGGGATGTGTTTTGGGGAGGAAACTGAGCAGGAGTGACATATGCAATTTCCGAGTGGAAACTTTCAGGGTCATTTCCTGGGGGTGGCATTACTTTTGGGGGGCAGTGCTGGCAACCCAGATCCATGACTGAAGTAGACACTAGCTAGAGCTATATTGGTGCTGCAACTGATGGGACCAAAGGCAAGAAACAAACGCACAGCCCACTGAGAGTTTGTGCAGCCTAACTGGCCTAAGGTAGCTGACACACAGAAAAGGGAGGAGCAGGGTGTTGAGTTAGAAACAAACACTCTCTATGTGAAGGAGAATTTGTCTAAGCCTATAAAAGAGTGTTTTATTTCCAGAGTCCACATCTATGTCTTCCACTCCTGTCATTTCTTTATCTAAGATAGAGGAAATTAAGCAGATTGATATATTTAGATAAAAAGCAAGGCTAGTAAGCTGGACTTTGGTCCTCTGAGAAGATACTTCATCCCCAAACGGTCTCATGTTGACTTATCCATACAGGCTTTTCACACCAGCACTGTGGACCCAAATATAAAGGAGCTCCCTGGAAGGTTTGGACTGTGGAGGGACTTGAACCTATTACTGATAGTAATGAAATCTGCAGAAATGACTGAGATTGAATTTCTCACCACCCTGCAAATGGCAATCATGAGTTACTGGCTGTAAAGCTTGATTCCAGAAACTTCACTGCCATTATAGGAGCTCCTTTTGAAAAGCATTATTAGTTCTTAAACTTCAAGGAAATATATTTTAGTATTGAAATGATAATTGAATTATATATCACTGCAGCACAATTCCAGTGATGATGAACACCATGATGGCAATTTATTACATATAAGTAGCACAATTGTCACTTTATTTGCTGATTGTTTTATCTTGTCCACTTTCTTTAAAACTTTTTGAACTGTTGACCTATATCCAACCAACTTTCCCAGCCCCAGAGCTCATTTTTAACTTACATTTTTAACATCCTTTAGTTTCTTTTACTATTAAAATAATTCCAAACTCAGTTATTCTATGAAAAGCTTTAAACTACATGGCATGTATATAAAAATAGTCCTTATAAAATAAGATGCCAATAGAAGAGTAGCAAAGAGGAATAATCAGATTGGCAAAAGCGAGTGACCATCTGAGTGGAAACTTGCTATTATTTTTTCCATCTCTTATTTGTCTTATCTTGCTAAATAAAACCTTTTTGGCACAGTTTTCCCAAGAAAGCCATTCTACCATTTCACTAATGTTCCTTTATACCTAAACTTCTTTTAAAATGTGTGTATTCTGTTTTCAACACTCTGTCTCTCTCCTTCCGTCCCTCCCTCTCTCTCACCCTCCCCTCTCTCTCCAACGCATTCACTTCACCGTGTACACAACTTTCAGACCTTCCTCCTGTCCCATGCTGTCCAGACACAAGAGAGTCAGGTGCAAGGCACAAGGAAGTCATGGTGACTACAGTGGCCTGGCAGGCGCATGCTTCGCCAAGGAAGCCAGCTTCTATTCATGTAACCAATTTGTACCAGGTGACAACCTGGGCAGAGAGCTGACAAATATTTATTCTTAAGGAGACGCTGAAACCCTAAAAATTCTTGATTGGAAAGTAGTAGTGTGGCAGGTGGTGAGAAATTCAATCTCAGTCATTTCTGCAGATTTCATTACCATCGGTGATAGGTTCGAGTCCTACACAGTCCAAACCTTACAGGGAGCTCCTTTAGCTTGGGATCCACTAGATTGAATGCTTGTGCTCCTCCACTCCCCAATTCACAGGCAAAAGCTCTAGCCTTGGCCCCATGATTGTTTGTGAAGATGGGAAGTTGGGGAAGGATTATTGCTGAAATAGCTTCTGAGGATGATGCCCACATAGCAGGTTGTGCAGTTCTATAAGAAGAGGAGGAGCTGGATCACGCACTCCTTGCTCACTCGCACTGAGGACAGGCTGTGTGTCACTGCTCTCTCTCCATGCCCTCACTCAGCTGCACTCAACATGCTTTCCCCCTCTCCAGGGAGAAAAATAGACTTTATTATTTAAAAGTAATAACATTTTAGAAAAGATGCATCCATGCTCCCTAAAAGACCCTCCCATTATTCCAAATCCCACCCCACTGCAGATCTGGGCAAGGTCAACATGTTCTTACCAAAAAGCCCAAGTAGCGTGCACACTAAGGAACTCAGCTCTCCTGTGTCACCACTATTTGCAGAACCTGGCCTGGAACTGCCCTTTCCCTCCCGACCCCCCAGCACCCCAAACTCTTATTTCTTGCTCCCTGTGACACCTTCCCCACTTCTCCCTGTGCCTTGCTGGCTGCCACCCAGCGGGCCTCTGCGCTGCCCTGCCCTGCGCTGCCCAGGTCCTCTCCCCTGTCCAGGAGGTATGCTCCAGATCTCCCTTCCCAGATCTCCCCTCATTTTTAAAAAAATTATTTATTTATTTATTTATTTATTTATTTATTTATTTATTTATTTAGTTTGGTAGGACAGCCACAATAATTAATACAATGCATATCGTTGTTTTCATAGTAGTTGCTCAGCATACAAGAGGCAAACATGATTAACTTTTCTGACCACTATTGGTATAAATATTTCTTCTCATTGAGCTAAGATAAAGTAGTTGTATGTATAGTCCAATAGTCCATAATAATAGTGGGTTATCAGCAGAACTGGCAATGTCAGAAGCTGTTGAATTGAGCCTTTTACAGCTCAGCATATTTATCTGGCATTACCTTTTATGCCTCATGGTTAAACTTTTTTTGCCAGATAGTTAAGCCCAAGTTAAAGCAAGACCTATATAATAAAACATGTCATATTTGTATCTCCCAAGGTCAGTCATATCTCTTTAGGATTTACTCTGAAACTATGTACAGAATTTTGTAGAACTTTTGTCAATGTCAGCCACCTGGATGAGTCACAGTCATTACTTGACCAATTTGCTCTCTATGAGAGCCTGAGAGAATGTTTTCTCTCTAGGCGACTCTCCTTAGGCACACTATACATCATTGACCCCATTTCCTCTGTGGCCTCTTCCTTTCAAAGAAATATACAGGAAAATAAAATCTTAATCACAAGCTCCCCTCATGTTACACCTTTGTTTTCTACCATTTCGTGACCTCGTTCAGAGTCTTAATTTCAGAGAAGCTCCTCATGCTTCTGATTCCGAAATATTGATCTTCAGACTCTCATATTCAGCCACTTTCTTAGGACTTTCAAGTATATGTATTAGAAACATTTCATATTTACTCAAAATCAGAAAATAGGTTCTCCCCCAAGAAACTGCTCCAAGTGTATACTTTCCCTATCAGTAAATCTGTTCTACTTTTGTCCTTTCTGGTAACTCACATGAACTAGTTTTAGATTCCCTCAACACCCTGGGCCCTATCTTATGTCCAGTCCATCAGGGTTTCCTGGTGGCTCTGCCTTTAGAATATGTCAAGAATCCAACCATAGTTTATCACCAGGATGGTGTGAACAGGACTTCACTGTATAGAACTGGTCTGGTCTCCCAGCTTTCACTTTTGCTGTTTCTTACACATAATCCATTGCTAACAGAACAACTGGAATCATCCTGCTAAACTTAGAGCAGACTCCCTCACTCCTTGTTTCACATTTCCATCTCTGAGTGGCTTCCCGTCTCTCGGAAGTGAGTTCACAGTACACCTAGTGCTGACTGCACTCCCTTACCTCATGGGATGAATCTCTTACTCATTCCTTAGCCAACATGTCCTCTTCATGGATTTTAAAATGTATCAGAGTTGGTCATGCCTCTGGGCCTTTGCATGGGCCATTGGAATTGTGTAGAACTCTCTATCACCAGTTATGTACCCAATTCAGGCCATGTATCCTTCAAATTATTGCTTAAATGTGTTCTTCTCACTAGCGCTCATTGAATCCCATAAATCAAGCCATCCCTGAGAGATGTCCTAATATCTTGTGGTACTCCAGATTTCCCTGAATCCTTTGTCTTAGCCAAAGGACTTACCCATTCAACAAAGCCATAGCAAGTCTTACTTATTTTTACTTTCTCACTTATTGTTTGTGTTTTCTTAGGACACAAGGACACATGTTTTACATTAATTTATTGAAGGTGTAATAACAAACTAGGTATCAGATGCTCAGTTAGTACTTACTCAGTGGATGGATAGATGAATGAATGGTGAGCAGGACAGTGTGCTGGTGGCTACAGGCCAGAGTCAAAGCCACACACCTCACATCTGCGCAGGGTGTGCTGGCCTCCCTAGGCCTGGGTCAGGCACTTGCGTGATCCCCAGGGGGAGTATCTCCCACAGTATTGTACCATAATTGTCTTGCTTCAGCTAGTCTCAGCCCTAAGTGTGATAAAATCTGTTCTTTAAAGAGATGTAAACAGAGAAGATGGTAAAAAAAGAAACAGTACCACTTACCTGAACTATATCCTCCATAAATCTAGGCGCATACATTTTTTCTTGTTTTCCTAGAGGGTCTTCTGATCAGAATAGAAATAGAGGAGAAAGAAATCCATTTTCTCCTGGGAATTGCGAGTGCCCTCAGGAGGGAAACACTGTGATACCAAGATTTTTTTTAAAGGTCACCGGATTTTAATAACCTCAGCAAAAATTTTGAAATTGTACACTGATATTTGGAAAACAATAGAATATAATTATTTACTTGCTATGCTGCTTGCTGTTAGACTTAATATTCAGTTCAGTTCAATTATTAACACGTTGTTTCTCAAATATGCAAAGGTCATCTAGTTGTCTGAGAAACTCTAGGCTTCCTGAGTTAATATTCAGACTTGCTGAGAGGCAGCAAGCCACAGGCATGCCATTCACATATCCAAAAACCCTACAATGGACCTCTAGCTGACTTGAACTCTTTTATATTCAGGGTATAATAGTGCTGTATGCTTGGGTTTTAATATTAAATTCACTGAAAATTGCCCCCCAAAAGGATCCATTGTATGACCCAGGAGCTTAGCTGTATCCAAAATGCCGTTCTCTACTTTTTGGTAGAAAGGTTTCCAAAGAGAAAAATGAACATCTTGGATTTTTATTTATTCGTTGGTTTGTTATGGGCTGGTATAGTAATTGTAGCAGAGGCCTGAAATTTCAACACAAAGGCTCCTTCCTTTCCCTAAATTAAAAACTCTTCTGCTTGCTTTCTTGTGGATCCTGTTGTCATTTTATCTCCATTGAAGTTGCAAAGTGAAATTTTTCATTGAAGGTGTCATTGTACCATAAGAAATATTGATTATAGGCCAGTGAGATATCTTAGTGGTATAAAGTGACTGCTTAGGCAAGCTCAGGCAATCACAGTGACCGTGGTTCAATCCCCGGCACCACATGCTGTGCCAGCCCCACCTCCAGGGCAGGCTGAATCCAGCCATAACGTAAATAAAGTGGAGAAAAAAGAAATATTGAGTATAATGGCAGTAATCCATGACTAAGTGGTAGTGTGCGAGGAAGCTCAGTGGTTCCTCTCCATGACACTCACTGAAAGTGATTTGCCACTATCCTGTGGCCACAATTCAACTCATCTCAGCATACGTGGAAGTGGACACGTAGAATGTACAGGCCCCTAAGGTCTGTTCTGAGCCCCCATTTTTCATTCACACCTGTCCTGAGCAGCCAAAAAATAAAGCTCCTTCTCTCTTCCTGCACCACTATTGATAGGCATGGTGCATTTCTATACTTTGTAAACAACACACCAGAGACACGAGCTGGGCAAGAGACCATGGGTTGCTGTGTTTTTGAAGTGTTGCTGTGAAGAGAACACCATAAAGAAATATTAAATGGAAGCATACATTTTAAATGCCATTTATATCCCAAAGCATAGAAAAGAGGAGGTTGTATCTGTAGATATGGAACCTATAGACAGAGAAGGACAACTATAAGTAATAATATTGCCCATCATTGTTATTATTTTTCACAGTACAACCTCTTCCAGATTATTGTAAAGAAAAATCTGAAACACTTGTATGTCCTAAAAGTGTGTTGGTCTCTGCCTGGTTTGGAGTTATCTGACAATAAGTCCTGAGACCGAGATTTCCATGCAAGCAGTGTATGTTAGTAGGGAAATCAGGGAGTGTGGAGGGGAAGGGCTGAGTGTATCAGAGAAGGGAGAGGAGCCCATGAAGGTGCCTTCACACTGCATCCACGTGCGAAAGCCAGCTGTTCCCAACTTGTGGAAGCAACACTTAAAATTTCAGGAATTTTGCAGGCTAGGTGTGAAGCACAATCTTTGAGAAAATTAAACTGCAGCCATGCATCACTTAACGGCATGGACACATCCTGATAACTACATCATTGGGTCATTTTGTCACTGCATGATCACAATAGAGGGAATATACACAAACCTGAGTAGTGCAGCCTCCATATGGCCTCACCTAGGTGTTTGTAGAATGCAGAGAGTGGTGGTCCACCAGGAAAATTTTCTCTGGCAAGTAGTTTTTATCCAGATAGATTTATTTATTATTTCTAAAAGTTCTTCATTGCCTTCACAACAGTGCCAGCATATTCTGCACTCCTTTCTATATTAGATAATTGTGCTGGTAACTTTTGTTTCATTGCTGGGTCAAAATACCCAGCATCAAAAGTTAAGGAAGAGAGGTTTTCTTTAGCTCAAAGTTTGTGGAGGTTCCATTCTGTAATCAGCTGGCTCAAAGGCAGGGTGGCATAGCACAGTGGCAGAAGATACTTCACGGTGGCAGAAGACAGAAAAAGAAACATGGGCAAAGGGAAGGGGGTAAGCCTCTTTCCTTTGCTCCCTCACGTTGTGAGCAGGCTAGCACCATGGGGTGGGTGTACCACTCACATCACCTCCTTGCCCTCCTCTTTCACAGGCTCAGGATGTTTACGAAGTGAGGTCCCTGGCCCCCTGCTCAGTCACTTAGTTAACCTTCTAAACCTCTCAGGTTGACCCAATGAAGCAATGATTACAACATCCTAAAGCATAAACTGCCTCTCTAGGGCACGTCCTCTACACTCTAGGATGTAGAACTACTAAATTATTTAAACTTCTGAACTTCTCAAGTTAGCACGATGTATCAACCAGTATAGTGACAGATAACAATTCTTGAATGACTTAAGCTACCCAGAACTTGCAGCAAATTCAATCCTGTTTTTAGGTTTCAGAATCACAAACCAATTTTTGGCTTGCATTGCTGTCAAGGTGTTGAGAGGGGTATGTGCGTGTGTCTGCTTACCTGGAGACCATTGAATAATATATACCCTAATCAATTTATCAAAGTTAATGTCATTAGCAATAAGGAATACTCACACTATGAAACTCAACATAGTGTATTAGAAAGGACACAAATATTATTTCTGTGGTATTTTTCCAAAAATATATAATCATATCTCAATCATGAGCATATCACATAAAGTGAAATGGACTGTTTTCTGAGGTTCATATTAAGTCTGTGAGCCAGAAATCCAGTTTTCATCTGAGATCATTCATCTGCCTCTGTCCCCACAACATTCAGAAATTGTGACTCTGGCACAGCTATCAAAGTCTTCTTTCTCTGTTCTGTTGACAAAAGTTTGTCAATATTGAGTTGAATCCTTTGAGTACATCTCTGACAGAGGTCTCCAGACAGCCTCATATATTAATCCTTTTTTTCCATCTCAGGGGCTTTTGCCTTCTCATTCTACCTGTCAATGACCAGTCGTTACAGTTTAGGTTCACCGTTGTTTTATTCCTGAGGAATAAAACACTGCATGAACAATAGAGGGTAAGGAGGAACAACAGAGAACCAGATGCTAAATCAGGATTGGTGCTTACTCTATCAGCACAGACCCTGCTATGAATTCTACCTCATCAGACCACACTTCTTCTTTCTAGATGATGAATTTAACCTGGAAGTGGAATATTCATCCCGACACCTGATCTTTGTTAAGATCATTCTATCAGATGTCTCCTAAAACCTTGGACATTTCGAAGAGATATAACTTGGTGTACTCTCTTTCCTCATCAGAATAAAATTCTTGTGAACACAAATAAATTGAACAAAGGAGAAGACCACTTGTTCATCAAGAGTGGTGTACACCAGGCTCTTGCTAAAAAAAAAAAATCCTAGAAAATTCTAGAAGCCTTCAAACAGTGTTTCAGATGAAAAGAAAGCCAACTAATGACTCTATGAAGCTGATACAGCTACATAATTATTCCAAATTTTTAAAAATTAATAGTTTTGCTTTTTGCCTGGCCACTCAAAAGTTACTAGCAAGAAGGTAACTGTACCACAGTCTTGGGGTTTGTTCTTGTTGTTCTTTTTTTGTTTGTTTGTTTTAAATGGCTCAGTACATCATGCTATGGCATCTATGGGATGAATTTATCTTCTTTTTGGGGGGTAGCACTAGACATTGAACCTAGGAATCATGCATGTTAGATAAATGCTAGCTACACTAGTGTCCCATATCTTCAGTCTTTATTAATTTTATAATTTTTTTTTTTTGTCTTTTTGAGACAGGGTCTCACTGTACAGTTCAGAGTGGCCTTGAGCTCATTTTGGAAGCCCAGGCTTTTCTCGAACTCTCACCGATCCTCCTGCCTCAGCCTCCCAAGTGCTGGGATTACAGGGGTGCACCACCACGCCCGGCTGGAATTTATAATTTTATTTTAAAACTGGGCTTCACTAAATTGCCCAGGCTGGATGTGAACTTACACTCCTGTCTCAGCCTCCTGAGTATCTGGGACTGTAGGCACGTGCCACAGTATCCAATTACCCTCCATTTTAATGGAAAACACTTTTGAGCATCTTGGTTGTCATCTCACAGAGATGCAAGATATCAATTTTTACATATTTTTTCTCTTTTGTCACTATGATATTCATAATAAAGTTATTTTCCATACTCAGCAAGCAAACAGGTGTCCACCACTTGTTTTTCATGCTAAACTTGAGACTAATTCTATTTTCCTTGCTAATATTCCCTTTGCTCTACCTTCTTCACTTAATATGTTTCATTTACTATATTTTGCATTTATTATGATATTTACTATGCTATATTTACTGCATTATTTGCTATTTTCTATTTTGTGTATGTTGTTGTTTATTATGTTATATTGCTTGGAAATCACCTAAAAGGAATTTTGGAATAAAAAGCCAATAAACAAATATAGCTCAAAACGTTATTATTGCCTTTGGTTTCCTCATCTTCACTGTTTCCTGCCTGAGAAAGAGCTTTATCTGTGATGATTTCTCTCTGTGACCAATAGTTTTTCTTCTATTTTTCTTTCTTTTTAGTTAATGATTTTCAGGATAATAGGTGAGTTTCCTAGCATCCTCTAAAAGTGGAAAATTAACAATTTTAGTGTCATGAACTCATGGTTAAAATAGATATATTTCACTCAACTGTAGTTAACTAATTGGTGCTGAAGTAACATTTTGACAAAGGAAATTCCTTCCATGTGGCTCTTGAATCCTTTTGTTATAATCTCTGTACTTTTGGACGGAATCCTTGTCTTCACTATGATTATGTACTCCACATTTGTCTTGTAGCTTTTCTGCACCAGAATCAGCATTTTACAAGTTAAAAAAAATTAAGGAATCAGCATTTAACAAATTAAAAACTTAATGAAATTAAAATAAAAGTGAAACAAATTAAGTCCTAATTTGGTTCCATTAGTGTTATAGTTTAGTTTCCCTCAAATCCTTATATACTCAGAGGGGGATATATTTGAAAGGTGATGGGTCCCAGGGACAGTATACAGTTGAATGTGAAGTGAGGAGGAGATCCTGGCAGTAAGAGAGGCTCATGGTCATGGAGGGTGTTGCCAAAAGGGCGTGGCTCCTCTCTGTTTCCTGTCCAATGAGTGGGGCAGCTTTCCCTTCAGGCTCTTCCACCACTATCTTCTCTTGGAGCTGTCAGATCATGCTTGAGCTCTGACCACTAAAACCATGAGCCAAAATAAATCTGTCCTCCTTTAAGTTGCCAATGGTAAGTGTTTTGTTTTACAAATGAGAAAAAAAATGACTAAGACAACGAGAAACAGTACTTTAAACCCATATCTGAATTTTAGGAATGTGCCTAGCTAGGATTAGACATTATTTCTATTGTTCAGTACACAGGGAAAGAATTATTTCCTGAGGTCACATTAATACTTCCAATTCAAATTCAAGACTGAAAATTTAGGGCTGGCCAAATAGCTCAGCTGATTAAAGCACCTGCAAGCAGGCACAGGGGCTGGGAGTTCGATCCCCAGGCCTGCCATGCTGAGCATGGTGGTCCCTTGACACTGGTGATTTAGTTAACACTGTGGTCCCTTAAAAATGCAATGCAGGAATATCAAATTAAGATTTGATGTAGAGTTAAACTTTATTCGGAAAAAGAAAAAATCTGATTGTTTGGAGTGATTTAACTAAATCTTTCTTTCTTTCTTTCCTTCATATTTTAGGGAAGGGCCTACAGGATGTTCAGGGTTCAATACTAGATCGGACTCCTAGTGATCCACCTGTTTACAGCCTCTCGAGAGCTGGAATTATAGTCATGCAACACCGTGCTCATCACAACACAGTAGGCCTGGGGATCGAACCCCCAGCTCCCGCACCTGCTTGCAGGCACTTTAATCCACTTAGCTATTTGGCCAGCCCTCTCTTTCTTAGTCTTTGAAGTTTACATCATTTTTAAAGAATCAGTATCATGATTAAAGAAATAGTTCAAGCCTTAGTTATTTTAATAGTTGATACATTGTGTCCACTTAAGAAGTCTAGAAGCTTCACTGACTTGACAGTTCCATACGCTAGGATGTAGAAGACATACCCTGGGTTGCCCACTGATGCCTTAGGATATTGTAATGGTGGATTCATTATCACAAACGAGAAGTTTAGAAGCTTAACTAAGCCACTCAGCAGGGGGCAGGGTTCTCACTCTGTCAGCGTGCTCAGCCTGTGCAAGACGATGGCCTGGAGATGCTATGAGTACTACACCCCTCTAAGGTGGATAGCCTACTTACAAGGGAGAAAAACAGCTCCACTTCCTCCTCCCTTTTTTGTTGCTATTACTTTTACTGTTTTACCGCCATGCACTTTTGCCCCTCTGCTATGAGCCAGCTGATTACATGTTGAAACCTTCCACAAACTGAGCTAAAGAAACCTTTCATTCCTTAACTTTTGGTATTCGGTATTTTGTCTCAGTGATGAGAAAAGTAATTAAGATAATTATTTCTCTCACGAATCTGCAAAGTTAGAAATTGTAGCTTAAGGAGGGCCTGGCTCATTCTGTGTTGGCTGTTTCCCTTAATTTTGAAGATTCAGAGAGTCAGAAGAATCTGGCTCTAGCTGTGTGGGATCTTGATTCTATGCAGGCTACCAGTGGAAGGTTCTGTCTTTGGGAGCTTGCTGTTCAAGGTAGAGACTAAATTACTATTTGCAAGTTAGGACTCAGTGCTCTCGCTTTTGGAAACCTTCTCTCATATAGAAATTGCTAAGGACACCTACACTGGTTCAGTCCTTGAGCCTACACTCTTGCTCTTACCCTGAGAGCTCTCCTCTAACTTTACATCTTTCCCTATCAAACCAGAAAAGAAGTAGCTGTCTTTGGTCCCTGCAGGAGGAAGATGTAGGACAAAACAGACATGTCAGTCCCAAGATTGGTACTAGAAGAGGTTTGACTCTCTCTCCTAAACACGAGATCCATTCTTTCATCTAGACTAAAGATTAATTCTTTCTAGAAATTCAACCTTGTCAGTGATCTTTTGCTGAAGATTTTAACCCAATTTGGGCAACATAGCATTGAATCAAGGGCACCAACGTTGAACCCATTGGTAAGGGAGAAAAATGCTTCCACTGGCTGCATTCCCATTCTTTCATCCTGTCTTTTCTGAGACCATTTTGATGGCTTCTATTCAAGGCAAAGCATCCAATAGCTGGCATCAAAGTAAGAAGTGATCTGTAACAAACAAAAATTAATACAATGGAGCTAGCCAACAAAAGGGACACAGCTTGCTTCCTAGCCAGTTAGCAAGAAGTCCTCACCAGATGGTTAGGAGATAGATTTCCTTTGTCCAGCATAGTTATTATGTTACTTTAGATGTGGTTTTATCTGGGTAACAGTGTGCTTTGCCTTATTGCTTTAATGATTAGCCAAACAACAGAAATGATTTCCTTTGTTTGTCTTATAACTAATCAGTCACTCAATTTTTGATAGATTTATTGTTATGCATTTTTATTTTGGCAGTGGAATGATACTGCATATGAAGAACATCATCTTCTTTGCTTTGCAAAGTCATTAAAGTTCATAGATGAGAAAAATATACACTAAGTGTCTCATGATAGTTTCAGAGCCCATCAGGTTTTAGCATGAGACAGCAACCTGGATGACTTACTGAAAGACAACCTTGGGCAGAATGGGCACTTTTGCCACAATCATAGTGGACAGATACATGAACATGTGAAATGGTTGGTGGCTCAATGCAATTTCTTGGATAAATATAGTGTCCCCTTCTTGCTTTGCATAGAATTGGGAAAATTCTCCAAACTTATTTAATTTCAAACTTTGAAGACTAGGGAAAGAGCTACAAGATCTCATTATTTAATGTTTGATATATACTATAAGAAAGAGATGGTGGTCTCTAACTTGATGGTGGCATGTCTTCCTAACTGCTGGAATTGTTGACCTGTCTAAAACAGTGGAAAGAACATTGATGGGATGTGGGATGGAGTGACAGTCAGAAAATGAGGAAAGAGTGACACCCTTTTCAACTTTATGTCCTCAAGAAATATAAAAAATGACCCTTGCGTTCTTTTATACAACCTTCTAGAATTTGGTTTGCAAAATATTTATACAGTTAGAGGCTATAAATTGTTGGGAACCCCGACATCATGGAAGGGGGAGGTGTGTCATCAACAAAAAAAGGTGTGAGTTTTCCAGTTGGATGTGAAAGCCTTTATGACCAGGGTTCATTGAAAAAGCTACCAAACCTTTCAAAGCTTTTAGACAAGCTAGAGCAATAGTGATAACTTTCAGAAAAAGAGTAGTAAGAAAACAAGGCTACCTCTCTTTCATCAGTAAAGGGACACAGTATCTTACCAAGAGGAGCAGACCACAAACACTTCTCATAGTAGGCCACTGAACCCATAAGGCAGAGGTACCAGGCCATAAAAGATATGCTGAAATACCAGTGACTACTCTCACTGCCTGGGGCCTGTTTAAAAAGCAGAAACGTTAGCTTAGCTCCCAGATCTGGATCTACAGCTTCTGTAAGGCAAGAGACAATAAATAAGAATAGGGAGCTCCAAAGATCTCTCTAAGAGAACTGTCTATTTGAGGTATTGTGTGAGAAAGTTTAAGTCCAGAGATATCTCAAAAACAGTGGAAATTTTGGTGCTATGCAATTAATAAGAAACTACTAGCCCCATAAGAGTAAAGAAGATAAATCATAGGATGACAAGTTTACCAGAAACAACTAAGGAAAAAGATACCTAAGAAAAAAATTTTTGAAATGAGAATAAGCCTCAAAGACTGGCCTCAAAATTTTTCCACTGCAAAAGATTTTGAATTTAATTAAATCAAGCTACAGAGCAATTGATGCCAAGGCATTGCCAAAGGTAACAGAATGATCAGTGAGTAATTAAGGAAATTTAATAACAATGTTAAAAAGAAATCCACCAAGATTTAACTATTATAAATATATTTGCACCTAACATCAGGGAACACACGTGAGGCAAAATCTGACATAATTGAAATGAGAAAGACAATTCAATAATAAATGTAGAGACTTCTGTATCCTATTTTCAATAATGAATAGAAACTAGTCAGAAGACCAATGAGGAAACAGAGAGCTTAACCAAGTCTATAAACCAACTAGACAGGAGAGACATCTATTGAATGCTACAGCAAATAACAGAAGACTCCACATTTTTCTGGAGTGCACAAGAAACATTCTCCAAGACAGTGTATATGGTAAATCATAAAGCAGTTCAGTAAATATGCAAGCATTGGAATTATATAAACTATGTTCTCCAATCATGATACAGTGAAATTAGAGGTCAATAACCAATGAATTTTGGAAGCTTGGCAACAGGTGAAAACCTACACACTCTTAAAAATAAAGAAAAAAATGCACAGTTCAGTTGCCAAAAATGCTTTTAAAAATTTAAAAACTAAAGAAGAAATCATAAGAAAATTTAGGAAATTCTTTGAAATAAATGAATATGAAGACAACATATCTAAATGTATAAGATGAAACTAAAGCAGTGCTCAGGGGAAACCTACTGCAAATATTTATATTAGTAAGATAAAACCACAAATTGGCAACTTAAACTTGCACCTTAAGGTAATGAAAATAAACAACAAACTAACCCCAAATGAAGTAGAATGAGTGATATATGAAAGATTAGACCAAAATTAAAGAAATACAAAAACGTAAAAAAAGAGAAAAGAATGTATGAAACCAAAATTGATTTCTGTGAAAATAATCAACAAAATTACAAACTACTAGAATGGATAAACAAGAAAGACAGGAGACTCAATATACTAAAATCAAGATTGAAGAAATAAAATTTATCAATTCAAGTAAACTACAAAAATTACTAAGAATGATTACATACAAAAATTAGATTAATTAGGTATAGTGGATTAACTATCAAAATTAACTTATAATATTAACAAATTTTAAAAGCTAACAGGCATGAAATTGAGCCAATAATCAAAACACTTTTCAACATATGAAAACAATCATGTAAAATATCATGTCTATAAATCAAAGACCAAAAATCACATGATCTTATAAATAAATACAGAAAAAACATCTTCCTTATTGATAAAGAGCAACTGGCCCATGGTTCATATAGTATTTATAATGAAAAATTGCAAGCAATTTGCTAACATGAGAAAAAAGACAAAGGATTCTGATTCCATCAGTTTTGCTGAACTTTGTACTGGCAATTATAGACCGGCCAACTGGCTAAGAAATAGAAGATCCATCCAGAGTAAAAATTAACAAGCAAAACTGTCTCTATCCACATATGATACGATATTGTTCATATAAAATCCAAAGAATCTACTAAAATATTAAATAAATTAATTCAGTTCAATAAGGTTGTTAGATACAAGACCAATATATAAAATCCAGTTGTGCTTTTTTAGAGTTATTTGAACACTGAATATATATATATATATATATATATATATATATATAATGCATTGATACTATTCAATGTTGTTATAATCATAGATATTAGTGATTATTAATATAATATTAATATTGTAGTAATACATTGTATAATGTTACAGAGCAGTATCATATATAATAATATCACATATTAGGTAAGAACACCTAAAATCTGCTCTCTGAATTGTGATAATTATGGCACACTAAACATTGCTGGAATTTATGGTTCTACCTGAAATTTTGTGTTACACGTTGTGTCTGGAAAACCAACATTGTCCTAGTCCTCAAACACCCATATCTCTGCTAAACACTGTTTTATTCTCTGTGTCTCTGAGTTTTTGCACTGCACATATAAGTGAAATCATTAGATACTGTGTCTGGTTTACTGTGTTTGGTTTATTTCAGCTAGCAGAATGGCCTCCAGTTTCATCCATGTTACAGAAAATATCAAAATTTCTTTCTTTTTTAAGATTGGATACCATTCCATTCTCTCTCTCTCTCTCTCTCTCTCTCTCTCTCTCTCTCTATATATATATATATATATATATATATATATATATATATATTACATTGGCTTCATACCTGCACTCATGGACATTTAAATCAACTTTTTCTCTTGTCAATTTCCAATTATATTTCTAACTACAATGAATAAATTTAAATTAAATTAAGAAATCATTTCCCTTTGCAAAGCATGAAAAATAATATACTACAAAGGAATAACTAACAAAAATCGCACACTCACATTCTGAAAACTACATAAAACTGTTGAAAGAAATTAGAGTTAAAGCAGGCAGGCCAGATAGCTCAGCAGATCAAAGTGCCTGCTTAGGCAGACCCAGGGACTAGGTTTGATCCCCAGCATTCTGTGCTGGCCCCACCCCACAGGCACTCTGAGATTGTGATTCAGACTGACGGTGGTGGCACATGCCCATAAGCCCAGCCCTTGGTAGGCTGAAAACAGCAGAATCACTATGCATCCAGTCTGTATAGTGAGACCCTAAAGACCCTATATTAAATACATAAAAAAAGAAAAGAAGATGGAGTCAATATTTAATCCTGCTTATATTTAGCTCTCAGGTACAGGTTGTTTTTTGCACCTCAGAAGTTAGGGAGGTCCCTTGAATCTGTCATCTATGAGTGATCCTTAATGATTACACTTCTGGGTTCAAAGTGGGGACCAGGTGGCATGGACATCTTCATACAAGTTGAAATGTAGAAGGATTCTGACATCAATACCAGGTCACAGGGATGAGAGTGATATTTCAATCTGTTGGAAATGTAAAATTCCTACAAATTATAATATCTGATAGAAGAAAAGCATGAAAGTAGAGTGATGCCTGTGTTTTCAAGGCCCTGTTGCCAGCCAAGTGAAAAATTGGAAATGGATTTCAAACATCTGCCACATAGACTGATCATAATCTCCCCTACATTTACCTCTGGGGGATAAAAGTACATGCTGTGATGAATGGGAAAAGTGACAGAAACATGGAAAGACACATCTGAGGTTAAAAAAATAAAAGAATAGACAAGATTTTAAAAAATCCCTTCCAAATGCAGCTGTGCCAGGAGACCTCTCTGCAAGCCATGCTGTAAAGTAGCTGTGATAATTCAGAGAAATTATTTAGCACTCAGGAAAACATTGCCACAGGATGATGGAAGGGCCTGGCAGGAGAAATTGTCAGAAGACTGGCATCAATCACAGTTAAGTGTGGTGTCTCTAGTGATTACATGGACCCCGCAGCGAGCCTGCCAAAACAGGGCCTGATACCACAATGACACGCTGATGGGTGGCTGCGAGGAAGACTGATGAGGTGAACCAGCCACATCCGGACTGAAAAGAGAGGGCTTTCATGGCTGAGGGTCTGAATGCAGTGGGATTCCGCCTGATCCGGACGCTGTCTCCTTGCAGCTAAATGTACACACCGGGAGGGAGGAGATGTCCTGTGGCCTGGCTTCAGCGTGTGAGGTTATCTTCACTATTTGCAAGGAAAACCAAAGGTTTGGAGTGGCCTAAAATTAGCCTAACATATTCCAGGAATGAAAAAAAGAAGACCTGTTAGAATTTCTCCTGATCAAGACTAAGACAATGTTTCTTGTGTTCTCTTTATACTTCTTAATGAACTCCTGAATGAAAACAACTATTGTATTTTGATAGTAACTTATGTGCCATATTCAGCAGTTCTCAACCTGTGGGTTGCGACCTTGGTGGGGGTCGAACGACCAAAGCACAGGGGTCACCTAAAGCCGTCGGAAATCATAACTGTAGCAAAATTACAGTTTTGAAGTAGCCCCCAAAATTATTTTTTGGTTTGGGGTCACCACAACATGAGGAACTGTATTGCAAGGTCATGGCATTAGAAAGGTTGAGAAGCACTGCAAAATATCTCAAACCTAAGACTTACCTTACTAGACAGCTATTAGTAAACCCATTAAACACTTGAGAAACATGAGGCCCAGAGCAATTTTAGTCATGATGATACTGAAGCCACCTAGTTATGGAGGCCACTTGTTGGAATTTAGGAATATTCAACCCCAGTAACTGCTCTCTGCCTATTTTGTCACATAAGCTTCTGCCAAGAGAAAGCTATTTATAACATCCACTCCCTGCCTTTGTTAAAGGCTAATGTAGTCACAAGACAAGCAGTGATAATATTGTGTTGAACTCATTGCTTTGAACACTTACATTTCCCATGGAAGTAAAAACTCAGAAATAATCATTCTCTTGTTCACTGTGGACTTCAGTCTCTTCAGTCCTTTTATCATGGAGAGAAATCTAATCCATCTTCATTTAAATCCTACATTAGCCAGAATATAAAGAAAATAATAACTTGCCCACTCATCAATATCTTATCCTATCCACCACAGTATAGATCACTGTGGTATATTTCTGTCTAACAGAAATAAAATGCAAATTGCAAATGCTAGGCATACAATATCATTCAATTCTTCCAATAGCTAAATACTTAACAATTGTGAGTGATAATAACCTTGAAAAGTATAATTCTGGGCAGTGCTTTGTTTCTTTGAACAAACTGTACTCTTGGCCTACCGCTGCTTTATCTGGTAGTCCACCTATCTACTTACCTATAAATGAATTTATTTATTTATACTTTTGCCCAAAGAGATTCAGTTGATGCTTCTCTAAATTCCACATACTACAAACTTCCCTTGAACTCACTATATCTGCTAGCCTGGCCTCGAACTCACAGTGATCCTCCTGAGTGCTGGGATTGCAGGTGTGAACCAACCACCACACCTAGCTGTTAGTTCACTTTTCTTCTTACGTTTTTTTGTAATGCCTATGAGTAAGAAGCTCGGTTAGTTTTCACAAAGTGAGCTTACCTAAGAAACCTCTACCAAGATCAAGAAATCGCATCAGCACCCCAACCCTCTTGTGCTCTTTTCTAGTTGCTACACCTCCAAGGGAACCCTTCTCCTAGTTTTACTACCAGAAATACATAAGCATTTTGGTATCACCTTAAGTGTGCTCTTTTAAGGGTTACTCTTTTGTATCTATTTTCTTTGGGTCACATGACATGTGTGAGGTTCATCTATGCTGTCATGGGTTGCTGGAGCCTTTCGTTCTCATTGATGTAAGTATTCTGCAGTGTGAGCCTGTCACAGGTTTTTATCTACCGTACTGTTGATGTGTTTGGGGAATGCTCTAGTTTCTAACATTATATGTCACATCTCAATGAGAATTTCTTAATGTTTGCTTTTAGGTAGAGAAAACTCTGTGTGTGTGTGTGTGTGTGTGTGTGTGTGTGTGTGTACTCATGTATGTGTGCAATTGTTGGATCACAGGAGATGCTGCATGTGGTAATGGTCCCTCAAAGCTAACAGATCTAATTCCTGAAACCTATCCATTTCACCTTACAAAGAGAAAGGACTTTGCAAACATGCCTAAAGATCTTGAGATGAAGAGAGACTTGCCTTGCAGGCCCTAAACGCAAATGTAGGTCTCTTTATAGGTGGGATGCAGGGGACTTTACACATAGAGAGAATGTCTGAAGACAGAGGCAAAACTGGAGTAAGAGATGTCAGCAGACACCAGACACAGAAAGAGACAAGCAATCCTGCTGTAGATCCTTCAGACGGACCAGAACCCTGCCCACACTTTGACTTCAACTGGTGGTACTGACTTCAGGCACCTGACCTTGAGAACTGTGAAAGAATAAATTTCTGTTGTTTTCCAACACACAGTTTATTGCAAGGCACTATTACAGTGCTAAGTCGTTTTCCCTATTGACAATACTTTCTTTAAAAAGTAAAAAGCAAAAAAAAAAAAAAAAAAAAAAAGTCTTTGTTCTCTAATTGCCAGCAATAGAACTACAAAATGTGAAGTATAAGGTCTAAAGAGGAAAGTTGGAAAGTAAACTCTCTGTAGAGTAAAAGTATTTACACTGCTCATGTATCCACCGTCTTAGTAAATAGTTTAAATTATTATAAGTAAAAGAAAGATTAAAAATGGAGATGAATGTATTCAAAGACTGTATATGCTATATATGAGGCTCAGTGGACTGAAATTAAAGGCTGCTTAATACTAGAACTCCAGCTGCATACGCACAGATGATAAGGCTTCCACACTTGATGCACCCCGGCCCCACAGTCCTCCCTTTGATTCCAGGTCAGGGAGGAAACAAAGCTGATATTCATGACCATCCCTCAGGTTACTCAAAGTACTCTTCTTATCTTTCTTTCCCAAGTCTGTAGCCAAATAACTAGAGAGATACTGAAAATCTGAGAAAACAAAAAGAAATCAGAAACAAGTGCAAACTAGTGATAATGCAGATATATGGCTATTTTGTCTTTCAGCTCATATGAGAAGAAAAATGCCAGCTATAAATAAGATGGGATGTGCACCTGCCTAAACAACAAGGTGTCCAGAAATTAGAAGCTGTCATGGAAACTACACAAGGAAGCTGCCCTTCAGGAATAAGTCAGAACATTTGTAAGACCAAGAACAAGTCACTCTGGAGACAAACACAAGCCTTGAATAGGTTGAATGAAATATAAATATGAAGGAAAAGAAATAAACACGAGGCTTGGAATGAGTCAAATAATGTCCCCACAAAGAAATGTTGTTGTCCTGTGAATGTGAACCTGTTTTGGAACTGGATTACTGCTGCAGAAGTAGTTAAATTAAAATGAAGTCAGACTTCTATAGAGTGGACCTGAATCTTATGATTCGGTACTAAACACATAAAAAAAAAAATGTTCAGAAGGAGAGGAACATTGGACAGAAACACAGACAGGAAATGCCATGTGCAAATGGGCACAGAGAGATGCTATAGGTAGAGGTTTGAAGCTTCACTGGCACATATAGAAGGGAGGCTGGGCTACTACAATCCAGAAGAGACAAGATGTGTTCTATTCCAGAAACTTTTCACAGATAAACACAATCACTCCTACCACCCTAACTGTGGAAATTCTGCCTGTAGAACTGTGAGAGATTCAATTTCTGTGGATTTGCCACCCAGTTGTGCCTACTTTATTAGGGAAACTTGAGGACACTAACACAGGCCTATTAAAAAGCACTACACGAATAAAAGAGAAATCACCATATTGAAGGCCCCAAAGAAAAACGAACTTAAGAGAAATTATTGAAGAGCACAATAAGCATTTCAATGAACTATCTGGCATCCTCTATAAAATGTGAGCAGTTGGATTCTATTATAGCAAATAAAAACCCTAGGTAAAAATGTGATGGATTAGATTCAGAAAAGTTGAAAGAAAATCTAAATTACAGCATGTTAAGTAAAATTGCAAGGGGTATACAGGAACTGCTGCCTGTGCTTTCCTCATTGTTTCTCGGTAAATCTAAAAACATTATAAAACAAAATAGAGAAGATTTAAAAAGAATCAGGGGACTGGTAGACACAAGACTGAAGATAATGCTATTACCCATTTAAAAAAAAAAAACAATCATTTGTGATGAGCATGTCTGCAAAAGCTAGTAGGGCTCAGCTCTTTTCAAAACTATGTGAATTAGTTTATACACAGTGTTCATGTTGCTTTCACGGGCTGGCACCTTTGCATCACACTGTTTCATTCCTCTTTTGATGCCCTTTTCCTCTGCTACCTGCTCTCTGCCTCCATCCTTTGATACCCTTCCAGTGTGGGAAAACTCTATCTCCCTACTTCTTATTATGTATCTTTTATGTCCCTCTTTTATTTTTATTTATTTTTTTAAGTGGAGGGTCTCACTATGCAGCTTGACTCACAGGAATCCTCCTGTTTTCAGCCTCCCTAGTGCTGGGATTTACAGGTGTGCACCATCACCACACCTGGATTCCATGACCGGCTCAGTCCACCTTGGGAGGCAGGTCTAGTGCAGCATATGTTGCCAGGGACTGAACCTTGACCCCAGTGCTTGCTTAAGCAAGCACTTAGTCCACTGAGCTATATTACCACTCCCATTCCTCTTTATTTATAATTTGGATTTCTCATGGATTTAAATTGTAAGTATTCATTTTATTGGGCTCACTAAAAACATACTTACTAAGTATTTTTTCTGTTAAATATGGTATAATAAAAGCAGCATGAACAAGCTGATTTATTGATTCACATCCGTAGCAATAGTACAACTTGTGTCTTGTTTTATGAAAAAAGGAAGATAGAAGAAAATATGGCAAAAAAAACTTACAGAAAAGACTAGAGCCTGGAATGAATGCAACAGTGGAAAATTTTTTTTCCTGTGTTGAGGAAAGATCTATGTATTGAACAAGCTTACTGCAGGCAAAACTAACTAAGAGACTTATTTCTAGATACACACTGGAAAAAATTTTGAGTTATGAGGATGTAAACAAAATATCTCACTGGTATGCAGGCAGAATAAAGAAAAAAAATAAGATCATTTCTAAAAAGAAATGATAACTCATTTACCCCAAACTCTTTTTTAGGTAATATCAAATTCTAAGAAATAATAGGACAGTACCTAGAATTCTAGGAGAAATACTATGGAGAAATACTAGGAGAAATACTAGGAGAAATATCAAAAATTTCATAATAAGGACACTATTCTTCTACGAAAACCACAGAAAGACATTCTCTGATAAAAAAAGAAAAGAAATCAGAAAATAGACTACTCATGTACTTATCTTAGGGAAAAAAAGAAACAAACCCTAAATGCATTCCAGCCAACCACACGAAACAGTATCAAGCTCCACAAAAAAAAAATGGAAAGTCAGCATATAAAATGGCTGAACAAATCTGGCTTAAAATACCAATGTTATTGCAGAGCTATTTAAAAACTAAATGCAAAAACAGAAGATAATTATTTCAAGAGGCAATATAATGAATAAAATTTCAATACAAGTGCAATTTCAATAAAAGTACAATTTCACAACTACTGTATTTTGTGTATTTTAAAACAAAGATGTAATTCTGAATTTTAAGTACAGATGTAAATAGCATAAAGAGTCTGTATAATACTAGATATAAATATTAGAGAGATAGTTATTGTGGGGTGGGGAGACAGTTCAGCCAGATGAGTGTCTACCTGGCAAGCACATGGTCATGAGTTAGATCTCCACTCAAAAAAAAAAAGATAATTATCTACATACATATTATCTTTGATGTAGGTGTTATCTATATAATAGCAATAAAAGGTTAAAAAAATCATTTTTTCCTACTACTCTGCCATAATCAACAAAGAGTACTGCTGTGAATTCTGGTCACCAAACTGTGTGTGGGAGCTCCACCCAGCAACCAATCAATTAATTATTTTCTGCCAAAAACACCACCAAGGAGTCCTCAATTCAATTAAATACAGATATCACCTACCAGGAGACAGTGTTGGATCCCACAAAGGGCTCAGACCCACAAAAAATAGCTCTACTTTTGATGCCAGTCAAGAATCCCCAGGGGGTGGCACCTATGCTTCTGACCAGCAGCCATAAATCAGTATTCCCATGGCCTCTCCTCAGGTTCAAGCAATTTGCTGGAGCAGCTCATTGAAATCACTAAAACATACTACTCACACTTGCTAGCTCATTATAAAGGAAGTTACAAAGGACATAAAAGTATACAAAAAATAGAATGTACGAAAGAGCTTCCAAAAGCTCTCTGAATGTACCACCCACATAGCTTTCTGTTGGTTTATCAAATACAACTTTTATCAGATTGAGGTAATGACCATCTATTCCATTTTTTATAGAGATTTTATACGAATACTTGCTGGACTTTCTCATAAACTTTTCTGCAACTATTTTTGTACTAGTCTTTATAAATACAGTATATAACACATTGATTTACATAAATTGAGCCATCCCTGCACCCCTGGGATAAATCCAATTTGGTCATGGTGTATGATTTTCTTGATGATTTGCTGTATTCTATTTTCCAGTATATTAAGGATTTTTACATCAGTGTTCATTGGGGAGATTGGCCTACAGTGCCCTTTCTTAGTTAGATCTTTCTCTGGTTTTGATACCAGGGTAATGCTTGCTTCCAGGAATCAATTTGGGAATACTACTTATATTTCAATTTCACTGAAGAGTTTAAGAAGTCATGATATGAGACTGGGTGTGGTGGCATGCATACATAATCCCAGGTCTTGAGAGGCTGTAAAAAGGGGATCACTACAAGTCCAATCTAGTAGTGAGACCTTGAATATCCAGTAGAACATCCCCCATCCCCCCAAAAAAGAAGTAGTGATATTAGGTCTTCTTTAAAATATACTCCAGATTTGACCCAGCAACCAGCCCAACGTGCAAGTGGGATAACCCAGGGCCTATCAGAAATTCATTTGACCCAGAACCTAGGCCCAACATGTGAGAGAGACCACCCAGGGCCTGCTGGATCCCCATTTGACCCAGAGCCCAGACTCAACATGTGAATAGAATTTCATCCATCAGACACACCCTATTATGGAACCCTGCAGTGGAACTCCCTACAGATAGGCTAGAGGTAAGATCCACCCAGCTGATCTAGGAGCAGAACTTCTTGCCAGAGTGGCACAGCAGGCTCACCTCCAAGGGCTGAAGCAGGAAGAAGTGGAGCTCAGCAGTCAGACCCAAGCCACACCCACCTGGACAAGTTGGAACTTGTTAGATCTGGACCTAGTGCTAAGGTAATAAGAAGACCAAAGCTCTACACCAGAAGTCAAAAGACAGTGCTATATAAAATGACAAAGGTAGGAGCAAAATTTATTATCAGGCCCTGAGCTGACACAGAAAAAATGCAGGGATGAATAGCATAGGAGAAATTGGAAATCACATACCTAATATCTCTTAGATAATAGCATATGAAGTAAAGAGACAACTGCAGAAAGGTAGAGAGGAAATCACATCAGAAGAAATTTCTAAAGTAAAAAAAGAAATAATACCTAAAGGAAGTGCTTCTAAAGAAGACACTGGTAAAAAAAAAAAAAAAAAAAAAAAAGTAGAGCAGAATAGAAAAATGATGGAACCAAAGAAGGAGCAATGTAGGAAAGAAATAGAATGCATGAAGCAGATTCAAAGTGATATATGGGAAACTAAAACCTCAATTACAAGGTTGCAAAATCATTTCAAAGTAAGTGAAAATAGACTTTCAGACCTTGAAGACACCCTAGTGAGAAGGTAATAAAAGATCTCTTTTTTATCAAAATGATATTAATTTCAGATATAAATTCATAGAAGTTGATTATGGTTCTCAGAAGATTACCTAGAATCCTTGAAGAAAACATGAGGAAGACATTAGTTGATTGGAAAAGAAGTTAAAATCCAATTGGGTGTGAATTGATAAATGAATATCTTGAAGCATACAGGACAGTGTGGAACAGCAAAAGTTTGAAACTGGTGACAACAAGAAGGTATAGTTAAGTTCAGTCTAAAAAATGTATTGCAAATAATATGTTGTCCATTCACAGAGAAATGCTTCTATATTAAAACTTGCCTTTAGCTTGTAATTCCATATTAAATGATATCATAAAATTATTAACCTATTGAGATTCAAGGACCAATAATACCTTCTTTTAAACTTAGGTGAAGAAATGTAATTAGATTTTTTTCAACAAAATGTGTTGATATTTCAAAGGAAGTTTTATTTATATTTTTATTTTTTCTGTTTTAATTTTTTTAATTTTTTTATTTGAATGAGAAAAAAGACAAAATAGCAATGAAACAGTTTCAAAACAAGATAGCACGATGGTTTCAGTAATTAATGCCATGCCTATTGTTGTCTTCATAGTAGTTATTTGGAGCACAAGATGCAGACCTGATATCTTGTACAAATAATATTAGTACTAAGCACTATAAACTTAGTTCATTAGTACAATGAACTAAGACAAAGTAGCTAAATATCTCTCCTAATTCATATATATTTTTTTTCTTTCTTTGTAAAGTTTCTAATACTAGGAGAAAATATATCATGTCTTATAAGTAGATTGTAAGTGAAAGATAAAGTATGAATCATAAAACAAAAAATAAAAAGTGAAATTAGATGTTTCAAAGCAATATTCCAAAATTCAAATCAAATCATGAGTCCAACTTAGAGGCCAGAATGTTGTGTATCATATGTATCAATCTGCAATCAATTCAGAGTACTCACATAGTATTTGAATAGGTGAATATATACAAAGATATCAATTGAGAAAGTTTCCATGGTACTAAATAACTACTAAAAATAAAGTATAACATAAATACTGGAATGGAAAATATATGACCAGAACTTCTAACAGTTTGGGGATAGGATATCACATGAAGTTCTACTATGTCATGGACACGGACAGTGTCCATGAGGCTTACTGGTGGCCAGGTGTCACTTGTGGGACTGAGCTACTGCTATTTCCTTGATGTCCACCCTGTAGAAAAAGACAGAATTGTGACCCATAGGGTGCAGAAGTCCATTTGTAGGATATGTTGATGGGCATATTCTGCTGCTGTATACAAAAAAATAGTTGAAAGATTAGTTTCGTATACCTCTTTTTCTCCTATGTTTAATTGTTTGCCCGATTTGGTGGGTTCTTTCCATTCTCCTTCGTGGTGTTGTGGTCATTTTGATCCTTCTCTAGAAAATCTTTTAGTGAACTGTGCAGGGTTGGCTTTGTCATCATGAAATTTTTTAGTGGTTCTTTGTCATGGAAGTATTTCACTTCTCCATTATACTTGAAAGACAGTTTTGCAGGGTACAGCATGCTAGGATGGAATTTGTTTTCTTGCAAGACTTGAAGTACTTTGCTCCATGCTCTTCTTGATTTGATGGTTTTTAATGAGAAATCTGCCATTATTCTAATGGGTTTTCCTTTAAATGTGATCTGTTTCTTTTCTCTAGAGTCTTTTAGTATACTGTTCCTGTGATGAATTTCTATTAATTAGCCCATACTAATATGAGGTATTACTTTCACCCATATACTTTTTATATCATTTTTATATATTCCTTCTTTCTCATTGATGCTTATTCGTCTTAAGTTTTTCACTTTTTGCATCATCTTGCAGATGTTCAATTATTTTTTCTTACATAATAGTTGTTTATAATATATAGTTTCTTAACTCTTCATTAGCTGCAATGGTGTTTTTTAGGTCTGAAAGTCTATTTTCCCTTTCACTGAAGTAGTTTTACCAGCTTGTAATTGAGGTTTTAAGTTCCTGTACAACACTTTGAATCTGCTTCATACATTCTATTACTTCCCTATATTGCTCATTCAAGGATCCCATGATTTGTCTAGTGTCCTCTATTTTTTTATCAGTTCCTTCTTTAGAGGTACTTAGTACTTCCTTTTTATTTATTTTAGTCTTTTTGAGACAGGGTCTCACTATGCAGTTCAGGCTGGCCTTGAGCTCACGTTTGTAGTCTAGGCTGGTCTCGAACTCGCACCAATCCTCCTGCCTCAGTCTCCCAAGTGGTAGGATTATAGGCCTGTGCCACCACACCCGGCAGTACTTCCTTTATTATAGGTATTATTTCTTTTTTTACTTCAGAAATTACTTCCTATCTGATTTCCTCTCTACCTTTCTGCAGTTGTCTCTTTACTTCAGATGCTATTATCTCAGATTTGAGGTATGTGCTCTCGAATATCTTCTACACTATTGTCTCCTGTACTTGTTCTGGGTGGGCTCTGGGCCTGAGAACACATTCCACTCCTTCTCTTTCTCATTTTGGATAGCCCTTTCTGTCCTTTGGTGTAGAACTTTGGTAGAGTTCTTATCTCAGGACCAGATCTGAATCTACCAAGTTCAAACTCAACTAGGTGGGTGTGGCTTGGGTCTCGCTGCTGAGCTCTACTTCTTCCTGCTTCAGCCCATGGAGATGAGCCTGCTGTGCCACTCTGGCATAAACCATTAAGTCAAGAAGGGCATGAAGCAAAGTACTTGAAGTCTTGCAAGAAAACAAATTCCAACCGAGACTGATATACCCTGCAAAACTGTCTTTCAAGTATAATGAAGAAGTGAAATACTTCCATGACAAAGATTTTTATGACGACAAAGCCAAGCTTATGCAGACTACTAAAAGATATTCTAGAGAGGAATCAAAATGACTACAGTTCCATGAATGAGAACAGGAAGAACACACCCAATAGGGCAAACAATTAAACACAGAAAAAAAGAGGTATACAACAGCAGTTTTTCAGTTGTTATTTTGTGTACAGCCACAAAATATTTCCATCAGCGTGTTCTATGAAAGGACTTCTCCTACACCCTATGGGTCATTATCCTTTCCAGTTCTACAGGGTGGATATCAAGGAAATATCAGGAGCTTAGTTCCACAAGTGACACCTGGCCACTTGTAAGAGTCATGGACACTGTCCATGTCTAAGACAGACTAGAACTTTACATGATTTCCTATACCCAGTTGGTTATAAGTGCTGGTCATTCATTTGCTATTATAATTTTTATGTTATGTCTTATTCTTATTAACTATTTCCTATCATGAAAACTTTCTCTTAGTTGATATTTTTGTATATATACTAACCTATTCAAATACTATGTGAATACTCTGAGTTGATCACAGACTCACACATACGATACACAACATTCTGGCCTCTTAGTTGGCCTCATGATTTAATTTTAATTTGGGAATATCATTTTGAATATTTGATTCAATTTTTAATTAAAAAATAACTGAAATTGCCCTTTAAGGAAAAAAATAATTGGATTAACTAACCACTATAAAATAAGATTGGTGTAACCAAAGGTTTTTTACCATATTTCTAACTTTAGTGGGAATGTTTCTACTTACCATAGGTGTATATAAGCTTTTGATTATATGTAGATCACTGCTCAATAACATATGTCTCTGATATTTTAGTAATGAATTTTAAAAGAATGATTCCCGGTGTTAATTGTTGTAGCTGTGCTGCACGAGACTTCCTGTATCTATTAAAATTGAATTTATTGACCTGTGGCAGTAAACAGATCATATACCAAAAGAAACACAGGACACCTTATCAAACAATGGACAAGATAAGGTTATTCTAGGATCTAGGATAATGGTAGCATTTAGGTAAATATTAAATAGGTCAGAGTACTGATGGACTCAGAACAAAGCAGAACTGGTTCACATTAGGCCTGACTGTAAAGTGGACTCACAGTCCTGTTTCCTCAGATGCTAGAAAGTTAAGAGTGGTGTGGAATGGTTGTGTACAGAAACCTCATCTCTGCAGTTTTGTGTCTAAATGTAAATTGAGGCTGTGGGGCTGGGAGATAGCTCAGAAAAAAAGAGAATACAATTCAGGAGCAAATCCATCAGAGCATGGACTGTTCTTTGTTGATAGGTTTTTAATTACACCTTTAATTTCATTGATTGATATTGGTTTATTTAGGATTTTTATGTTTTTTATTCACTTCTCGTAATCCATATGTATGTAGGAATCTGCGAATTTCTTGTGCAGCTTTCATCTTATTACAATATAAGTTCTGGTGCAATAGCAGAGGTTTGATCCCTGGAATGCTGCAGTGGCTCCACCCAAGGGCACACTGACAGGGCAATGGGGACTGGGTGTGGTGGCATGCACCTATAATCCCAGCACTTGGGAGGCTGAGAACAGGAGAATCACAACGAGTCCGACCTACCTTTTGAGACCCTATGCACCCTGTAGACCCTGTCCTAAATACAGAAAAAAGAAAAAGCATATAAGTCCTGAAAATAAGTATAGATAATCTGTATATCTGCAGGATCTACTGTGATTTCACGCTTTTCATACCTAATTACATAAATTCAGTCTTTTCTTTCCTTTTCCGGATAAAGTTGGCTAAGGGTTTGAAGATTTTATTTAATCCTTCAAATAACCAACTGACTTTTTCTCATGTCTTCTTAGTTTCCAACACATTAATTACTGCCCTGATTTTTATAATTGTAGCCCTCCCATAAGTTTTGTCTTCTCTTTTTCTAGAAATTTGAGGTGCAGTGTAAGCTGTTTATTTGCACTTGCTGTGTTTTACTTTATGGGTATTCACTGCTATAAATTTCTTTTTTAAAGCTGCTTTCATCGTGCCCCCTAAATTCCTGTATTTTGCGTTGTCATTATCACTTAATTATAGAAAGTGGATAATTTCTTTAATTTCATCTGTAAACCCTGTTTTTTTCAACATTGTTTTTTTTTTTAGGAGGGTGTTATTTAATTTCTATGTGCATACTAAGTTCTTGTGATTTCTTTTGCCATTGGCTTCCAATTTCATTGAATTATGGTCTGAAAATCTGCATGGAATAATTTCAATACCTGTGCATTTGCTTAAGCATGTCCTATGAGCTAATATGTGGTTTATTTTGGAGAACGCCCTTGTGTAGCTGAGAATAATGTGTATTGTGATGTCCTGTAGAACAACTGAGCCCTCAGCACTCACGCTTGACAAGTGCAGTCATGGGCACCACCACTCCCCTCCACTGCTGCGTTTCTCACGGAGGCCTCTTGCACCAGTAGCAGTCACTGTATGTCTGTAGGCCCAAACCACTCCTCCCATGGAGTCAGTCCTGTCTCCACCAGCTACCTCCTTCTTTGTTGAAATTTCTGTTTTCACTCTCCCTGTGGGCTTTAATTCTCATGTCCTATCCTTTGTGTGCCCAGGGATTCACTTCACCCCTTGTCTTCCTTTGTTGGTATATTCTAGCATCTAGACAGCAGCCCGCAAAGAGGCTCCTTCTCTAATGCTCACTACTCCACCATTTTTCCTAGGCAACTTTCTTCGGGATATCCAAATCTTGCTCTTTAGGGTTTCATGAAGACTTCCCAACATAGGATAATTTATTATACCTCTTGCAACTGGTGATCAATTTAACATCTTGTCCCTCCCCTGCCCCTGAAAGTTAAGAGATGGGCAGAAAGTCCGGATACAGCAATAAACCTTAGTCTATATAGGAACCAGCCCCAGTCTTGCAGCTACCTAGAGGATGCCAGCCTCAATTCATTAGCATATGAGACAGGTACTTATCAAAGTTCCAAGAATTTTAGGAATGATATGGCAGGAAACAGAGGAACATGAAATATATATTTCACCATATCATAATTAGATATAGTGTGAATAATTATTAATTAGCTAGTTATCTGAACATATCTCAAAGACTCCTAATAAGGTTTTCTTGTGACATACTTGCTAATTACCATCGATGAGAATCTTACACATACTTCGCTATAACCCTGAGAACTTTACCTAAAAAACCGTCAGAAATAATTTTATGATGGTCCATTCTTTACATGAGGCACTAAAATAAGCCCAACATTTTTAGGTCATCTGCATGCATCTGGAACCGCATTCCCATATATTTCTATCATTTCTTACACTACTTTGATCACCCACTTATCTCTATAGACTGTCTTGTACACTGTAAATCTCATCTCTACTTACCTACAAACTCCTATATATTCTGCAACTTTTTCTGAGTGGTTCTTTCTCCATTTGATTATAATGAAGAGTTGGTTGTCTACAGGAGAACACTCTTCTCTCTCAACTTGCCCAAGGAGGGCTGCTTTCTCTCACACTTTCTGGAGCCATTGGTCATAACAATATGACAGATATCCCCTTTGGCTATCCACTCTACCTGTGATGATTTTACTACCTTACTCACTGTGACCTCCAAAATTATTCTTGTAATTGCTAATGATCTATGTTGTATTGGTCACCTTTCTGTCTTTATGTCTCCTCTGGTTTCAAGGCACACTCTTAGCTGAAAGCCACTATTAAAAAGGTCCATTATCCTAAGTTACAATGACAAGGGATAAATACTCCCATTCTAAAATGGATGAAAAGGAGGACAGAAAAACATAGGACCAAAGGATGATTAAAATCCAGAAGCACAAACATTAAATATTATAGCTTCATGTCTAGAATCTGGGGTACACTGTGATGAGACAAAAGCTCCAGAGGGTTCATGTGCTCTCGCCCCTGTGGTCTTGCTGGCATCAGTCCACATTGCCTCTCTTTGGTTGGATCTGCTCATGGCCTATAGTTTTTCTCACTAGATGTTTCATGTTTCTAGTATCTCTAACTTCGTGGGTTTTCTATTGTACTTTTGGCTTCATTTCCACAGCTTCATGCAGTATTGTGTAATGTTGCCCAGGACTCTCAAGTCTTCCTTTAAAATCTGAGTAGAATTCTCTTTCAACCCATAACTCTTGAATTCTGCATACCTGTAAAACTGGCAACATGTGAGTGACACTACAATCAGCCAGCCAAACTAGAAACCAGGTCTGTTTGGATCATAGCTATGGAAGTCTGAGGAACTGGGTGGTTAAATACACTAAAATCAGTCTGAGGAAGCAAATTCCCTAGGGGGCCTACTCAAGCAGGGCTCCCCAAGCTTTTCTTCTGAAATGAAAAGTTTGGCATTTCCACTCCATCAAGGTTATCATGAGTGGTGTCTCGATAATATCTGGGATGCTCTCAAGACACCTCCTCCTTTCTTATTTCTGTACAAAGGGCCTGATTTCTTTTCACCGTGCTAATTTCTTCAACAACCTCTCCCTTGGCCAAAACTTTATATGCAATTCTTTTTAGACCAAAATTTAAGTGTTTCAAAATTTCTTGTCTACTTTGTGCTCCCGTTTTTTACTATGTCTGGCCAAAGCATCCCGCAGTACCCATGTCAGAGCATAAACAATAGACTGCCTTGAAACTTCCTCTGCCAGATCAGTTAGTTTCCTGGCCTTAACTTCAGTCTTCTGCAGACACTCAGGACTTTGGAAATGTAGGTAAATTGCTTGCCAATGTATAATATATATGGCCTAGAGTCTAAACAATCCAATTGCCAATTGTACCCTTTTTCCCAACGGAAGCCTCCTAAACCTGATTTTCACAGTCTTGTACTGCCTGCATGCCCATTAGCATTCTGATATTTTGGCCTCTGAGTCATTCATCAGGCTTTTTTTCGGCTTCTAAGACTTCTTTCAGGTCTTCAGCCCTTTCTATACTCCTCTTGCAAACCAGTTCGAAGGCTTCTACACCACATGCTCAGCCCCTGTCACAAGAGTGATCTCATTTCTCTAATAACTTTTTCTATATTAGTTCACTTCCCTGTTGCTGGGAACACCTGACAATTTAAAGGATAGGTTTAATCTGCCTCACAGTTTCTGGAGATACAGTCTCTAGCATCCTGGATCCAAGGAATAAAGACTATGGCAGAAAGGGACAACAGAGCGCAGATGTTTATCTAGTTCATGGAAGCTGAGAGCAGAACAGAGGAATACAGTCAGTGAAGACTATGAAGATTACCCAAATTCACACCTCCATGGCCCACCTAGACATGTCCAAAGTTGTGCTTGGCCAATTTTCTGGGCATTTATTAATACAACCAGCTTGATATGCCAGGTAGAAAGATCACACCCACTCACCTCAGTGGAGCCTTCAGCAGTTTTGCACTCTGACAACATTTGTCTAATTCATTCACTCATCACCTACACAATTATTTTACTTCCTGTTCTAGTTCTAACTTTGACTATCTCCTCTCACTGTAAGTTTCCTCCTAAAGAGTTCATTCCTCTTTCACAAAGAAAACAGAAGTATTGAAAATAAAATTTCTATGTGCTTTTACCAACACGTTTCATTACCTACCCACAAATATACTTTTTTTTTGTATATATTTCAATGTACTAGAGTAGATTCCATCATCCTAAGCTATTATTCCATTTCCAGAATCATCATTTTTTCTTTTCTTCTTAATATTCTAACGAGTTTGAAAATATGCTGTAATGACTACCATATTTAAAAGCATGTTTCTTTGATGTATTGACTCATTTCCTTCTAGCAGCAATGCAATTTTTCTGCTCTCCTTGATGGGGAAATATCATGAAAGAATTTGTTCTAATTGCTGTCTTGCTATCCTCTTTCCAATTCTCTCTTGAGTCTGTATTTGTCAGGCTTTCATTTGCACTGCATTCACTTATACAGTTCATGTGAAAGTGTACCACAACTTCCTTGTGATAAAGTCTGACTGTGATATCTTTATCTCCATTATATTTCACCTCTCAGCAACATTTTAAATATGTATACTTGTTTCTTGTGAGTTACTAATTTAACTTGGCTACTGACGGTCCTTTCTTGATTTTGCTGTTATAGCATTGGCTCTCTCTCTCTCTCTCTCTCTCTCTCTCTCTCTCTCTCTCTCTCTCTCTCTCTCTCTCTCTTTCTCTCTCACTTTCTTTTTCTTCAGGACGGGTTCAAATTCACAGCCTTGCACTTGCCAGGCAGGCACTTGTGCCACAAAGCTATCTCCCAAGCCCTTTCTTCCTTCTTTTCTTTCTTTCTTTCTTTCTTTCTTTCTTTCTTTCTTTCTTTCTTTCTTTCTTTCTTTCTTCCTTCCTCCCTCCCTCCCTCCCTTTCTTTCTTTCTTACTTTCTTTCTTTCTTTCTTTCTTTCTTTCTTTCTTTCTTTCTTTCTTTCTTTCTTTCTTTCTTCTTTCTTTCTTTCTTTCTTTCCTTCATCTTTTTGAGACAGGATCTCACTATGCAGTTCTGGCTGGCCTTGAGCTCACTTTGACACCAGCCCAGGATGGTCTCAGACTCACACAGATCCTCTTGCCTCAGCCTCTGGAGTGCTGGGATTGTACGGTTACACCACCGTGCTTGGTAACACTGAATTTTTTCAGACTCTTTGCTGATCTCTCTTGGACTCACAGACATCTAATACGGAATTGCCACAGAGTACTTTTCTGATCTTTTTCTCTTGTCTACTAACCTTCACTGAAACTAACATGTGAATCCAAGCTAATGACTTTAAATTCTATCTAGTTATTGGAAATTACTCAGTTTTATTTTTCCATAATAGAACTGTCTTTTAAAGTTCATATTCACACTTCCTTGGCCTTCATATCCAACTTGCTGCTCAATACCTACTGTAGAATATCTAGTAGGCAACTGTCTCAATTACTCTTCTCTCATCACTGGGACAAATAACTGACCCTCAAAGTGAAGGAAGGAAAGGTTTATTTAGCTCACAGTTACTGGAGGTTTCAGTCCACATTTGGCTGGCTCCTGGGCAGACATGACACGTGGCAGAGGGCAGCAGTTCATGGTTGCAGAAGGCATCAAAACACCAAGAACAAAAGAGAGTAGTAATGGTAACACTGGCTACAGAGACCAAGTCTGTCTGTCTCTCTTATGTTACTGCTGTGGTTTGTCTCAAGGTGTATCCCCCCCCCCCAAAGCCTCATGCAGTGATGGGGTGGACTTCTAGAGTGATTAACTCATGATCCACTGGGATTATGGGTGACCCAAGCCTGGGACTATGGGTTTGAATACTGTTGGGATTATAGGTGTGAGTGTTATACCCAGCCTGAGGCAGATAGCCTGAACGTGACAAAGAGAGAAAGAGAAACAAACTTGCTCTCTGTAGCCATTATTGCTGCTACTCCTCCCATTTGCTCTCTTGCTATTTGTCACCACCATGAAAGGATGCTCTCTGCCCTGTGCCACTCTGCCTTGGAGCCATATGAGTATGGACTGAAATCTGCAGTAACTATGAGCTAAATAAACCTTTCCTTCTTTCATTTTTTGGTGCTGGATATTTGTCCCAACAATGAAAGAAAAGTAGCTGAAACAGTTACATTCAGGCTAACTGCCCAACTTAAATCTGAAGAAATACAATTTCTTTTGGTCTTTATACTCTTAGTGTTGTAATTATGAAATTACATGCAATCCAAACTGCAGAGATTTATGTCTACCCTTTGTCATAGCAGCTTTATTCTTTAAACTTCACACTTAGGCCTTTGGTGCAAGGTACCAACACCCTGGGGATGGTGTGAGGGGTCCAACTTGATTCTTTTTTGTATGAACTTCCATTAGCCTTAACATCATTTGTTGAAAAGACTATTCTTCCTCCATTGGATCTTAGCATGCTTTTGAAAAATCAAGTAACCATAAAGTGGTTTATTTCTGAACTTTCAATTTTATTTTATTTATCTTTACATCTATTGTTCTTCCAGGACACATCATAGGCACTTTGCAGTAAGTTTGGAAATTAGAAAATGTGAACCATCCAATTTTCTTCTTTCTAAAAATCGTTTCAATCATTCTGGTTCCTGTACACTTCCATACACATTTTAGAACTGTTTTTTTTATTTTTTGCAAGAATTCAGTGAGGAACATGGTTTACATTGCATCTACAGGTCAACTTGAGGAATATTGCCCTCCTAAGAATATTAATGAGCATGAATTATCTTTTCATTTGTAGAGCTCTTTTTTAAGATTTGAATGTATAACTCTTGCATTATTTTGTTAACTTTTTCTGTAATTTTTATTTCTTTTGATAGAATTGTACATAGAATCATTTTAATTTCATTGTAAGACTTATTGTTTGTAGATAAAAATACAGTTAATTTTATATTTTTTAAATCTTATTTAACTTGATTATTTTTTGAGCATGTTTTTTGACTGTTTAATATCATGGCATTTGTAAATAGCACAGCTTACTTCTTCCTCATCAATATGGATACTTCTTTCTTGTTACTTGCTTAATCACTTACATGAGCGCCACATACAAAAATTGAATCAAATTGGCAAGAATAGAAACCTGATCTTGTTCCCAGTCTTAGGGAGAAAGAAAGTATTGTGATTCCCACAATATTATGCAATCTCTGCTCTGGATTTCTCATATATGATTTCATCATGTTGAGAAGTTCCTTTGTATTTCTAGTTTGGATGGTCTCAAATATTCCTTCTGCATCTGTGTCCTTCTTTTATTCTAATAATATGGTATTTTGGGTTGACTGATTATTGTACTTCTAATCAACTTTATATTCCCGGAAAAAAATCATTTGGTTAATATATATATATATATATATATATATATATATATATATATATATATTCTATTCGTTTGAGAATAAATTGATTTTCTTGTATGAATATTGTTTTTCTTTGCTATAGGTACTAAGACAATTCCAATTCCAATGAACTACACATTTGTGTATTTTATGATTTTTGCTGGTTAAATTTTTGATGTACTGTGGAGAGGGTCAATAATGATGTCATTCCTTCATTCTGAGATTCAAGTTATTGTCTCATTTGTTATATAATATTCAATTGTGTGGTATCCTAAAATTTACATGTTCAATTTTTTTTTCCAACTGAGTTAAGTCTTTTTATTCTTTTGGTAATCTCTTCCAGGGTTAACTACTTCCATTGTAGGTGATGAGATATGTAAGGCTCCTCTTCAAATGTTGGCACTGCTATAAACATAGTCTCTTTCCCTTCTCTGCAACTCAGAATTAAAACTTTGATTCTTGTCTTATATTCCAGTCTCAGAAGTAGTTCCACTGCAGTAGTTATTTGAAGACAGTCTTGTGCTTTTTAACAGTGGTCTCTGACCAGGCTCTATCTTCTCCATGAATACTACAATGGACTTAGTTTAGATATGTATTAAACTAAGAGGCATTCTCTCAAGTGAGTTTAAATGCACTTTATTTTTAGACAACCTACATGACGTATTTTTTTTTCCCTAAAAACAATGCCTTCACTCCAACTAAGTCACCGTCAAAATAAACGAAGTGTTCAAGATGACATCAGTCCCATTTGTCTAAAATCCTGGTGTTGTGTAGATGACAAGCAGCAGCCAGTTATGACAAGTGATAGATCCAAGGTTACCATCGAATCTGTTAACATTTTTCCATTTCTAAACCTCCTTAAAGAAAATCATAAATGGGGTCACACCATCCTCACGATAGTCCAGGAGGGCAACCATGCCATCTGGATTCATGTTTGCACCAATAAAGAACTGATAGTTTTTGAAATTAGCAAGAATGTGCTTGATTTGCTCTGCGGCCCCCGTCATAAACGGCTTTACTCTTTCTGGTCTTTGTTCTTCAAGTTTGCCTTTGATTGATTTCATATAATCTTTGATGTACTTCTTGTAGGCCTCTTTTGTGGAGCTGGTTTCCTGCAAGTGATGGTTCATTACAATATCTACACCAGTGACTACTGTGCTTTCGGTGCCTTCGCCCTCTGGACCTTCAGTAGAGGCATTGCCACCAATGAGCGAGTCATCAATGTTACCCTCTGTTCTACTGACCATCTTGCCCTCCACCTCCGGGCACAGCCCGTCCGCGATCTCCCTGAGCTTGTAAATGTCGGAGAACATCTCGTCGTGGCTGATGAAGTCCCGGTAGATAATCATGATGGTGGCTGAGGGAGACAGCGACCGCGCAAGCTTAGCAGGAGCCAGGAGCTCAGAGCGAGCGCGGTGCAGCCTGAGCGGCACTCAGGGGGAGGGGGGAGCGGGCAGAAAAGTACATGTTCAAATTTTTGAATATTTAGTTTGTTCCCAGTTATTTTAGTTATTGGTTATTATAAATTTTCTGTTTATACCTCTTAAAGATGCATAAGAATCCTTAAGGGCATAAATATTCATATTTACTAGTTTTTGATTATACTGAGAATCGTATCTTTATTCATCTTCTCAACAATGAGTATCTTCAGATTTAAGTTTTAAATGTTATAGTGGCATAAAGTGCCATTTTATAATTTTAAGTTCTATTTGAAAGTTAATGTTGTTAAGCATTTTGTTATGTGCTTATTACCATTAATAATTTTTCTTTCATACAATGAAATAGACACAAAATTTTTCCACTGGATTATTTGAATTTGTTGATTTGAAATATAGTCATAGTTTTTTGTAGATAATAACTTGCATGTTTTATTTATGTATACATTTGGTATGAGGGTCTCACTATGAGGCTTGGACTCATAGTGATCCTCCTGTCTCAGCCTCCCCAGTGCCTGGATTACAGGCCTGTGCCACCATGCCTGGTTTCTGTGGCCAGCAGTGTGAGGGGGCCAGCACAGCATGTAGTACAAGGATCAAACCCTGGTCCTTGCACCTGCCAAGCAAGTGCTTAGATTGCTGAGCTATTTCCCTAGCTTTCTTTATGGATTCTACCAAATCCTCTGATTTGGTTTTATAGGCAACTAATGATGCCATCTTGACTTAATTAGCTTCAGAAATTTTGCCTTTCAAATTCTTATGAATTTTATTTCCTATTTCCTCTTTGTGCTCGTATCAACTAAAGCAGTAAGAGTGATCATCTCTCTTATGTTCCTGACTGTAAAAACAATTGCTTTACCTGTTTTCCGTCAAGCTTGATCTTCAGTGTGAGACATTTGTGGTTACTCTTTGTCAGTTAGGAAGTCACCCTCAGTTCCTAGGTTTTTCTAGCTAGGAATATTAGCAAATGATGTCATTGGAATGCATACATGGCTTTTCTCCTTCAATTGGTTAATGTGATCAATCCATATTTTTTCTAACACTGAACCTACCATAAGCTCCTCACTTTCAAGCACTTCAGTTGTCTTATTATCATTTTTATATTTGTGGATTGCATTTGCTACTATTACTTTATCAATATTTGTTAATGTCATTGTCCTGTAATTTATTCTCATATCATCCTTGTATGTGAATGTACTGCTACTGTTACACCAGCCTTATAAAATCATATAGGAAACTTTGACTTTTTCTGTTCTCTAGAGATATTTGTGTATATTTAGAATTATTTGAGTGAAAATGTTTTTTAGAACTTGACAGAATAATGTCTCAGAAAACTGTACTTTTGGCTCAATTCTTTTGATGATTAGAGCAACATTTCTGCTTGTCTTTCTTTTTGACCTTATTTGGAAAGTATATTTTCCCACAATGTGTTCAGTAGGCAGAAATTTTAAATTTTCATCTTTATAAAATATTTAAATTCAAAAAACACATATGTGTGGGGGGGGGGTAATTCTGTTTGCATAAACAAGTATATGATCTGCCTTAAATATTATTTCTAGAAATATTTTCTTTGTAACACATTTAATGTAGTTTTATCATATTGTCTAAATGTTAATGTTTCAATACTTTTTGAATTTCATTATCTAGTTGGCTTGGGAAAATCTTTGTGTTTCCTTTTATTGCTAAAAAACGAAAACAAAACAAAAACCTATTTGGTATGTGTCCATACTCAAAGCTTTAGTTCTGTTCATAAAGACAGTCAATATATATCTTTATTCTTCTGAAACAAAATATATTTCTACTTCCTACTTAAAAATATTTAAAAGTAATTCTTCCTATTTCCTTCCCTCCCTCTCTTTCTTTCTTCCCTTTTTGTAAGCACTAGGGATTAAAACCAGGGGCATTTTAGTACTGAGCTACTTCTCTATCTTTTTTATTTTGCATTTTGAGACAGGGTCTAACCAAGCTGTCCTTCAACTTGCAATCTCCCCCCCCCATCAGTCTCCCAAGTGGCTGAGATGACAGGTGTGCGGTACAACATCCAGACTGGTATACATTTTAAAGCTTTTGTGCCTACGTAGTTGTGACTCTTTCCAGTCTTCTTATCAGTATTATTTTATACTCCCAGTTTTCCCTGATTATGCCCACTAAATGTAGCCCATCTTACTGTATTGTTCAAAGGTCTATTATTTTATACAGCTATTAAATTTGTTGATACTCTCTGTAACATCTGTCTTGTCTACTTCATTAAGTTATGCACTTCTATTCATTGCCTTCTTTATTGCACTTTTCAGCGTTAGTGGCAGTGTTCTTTGGTGCTACTGCATAAATTGAATACTTGGCTTATTAATCTTTAGCGTCTTTTATTTCCTAACTTAACAATTTACTACTGTAAATTTCCTTCTAACTTTCACTTCAGTAACACCTTCTTGTATTGCTTGTAGTGCTTGCAGTATCATTTAATTTGAACAAATTGTTTTATAATTTAAAAAAATCTATAGTTAACTTATAGCTATTGTGAGAAGGTTTTTGGTGTTATTTTGATTTTTCCTGGAATTCTTCAGGACTCAGAAAAAGACAACTTTCTAGTTATTTGCCAAAGATAATCTTGTAGAAAGTGTTCTCACTGTATGCTATTTCCCATAGCTTTTCCTGTTTATTATAGACCACATAGAAATCTTCCTCTACATCTAGCTTCTCTCCCTTCTCTGCTCTCCGTGTTCCTCTTGAGAGCATCTGGAATCAAGCATCCTGAGGTCCCCAGAGGTGTGCATCTTATTCATGGTGCAGCTCTCGCCTCTGTCCAGGACCCATCATTGGCAAAAGCTATGCCAGAATTCTACCCCAGATCCCTAGGCTTAGGTCTTAAAGCTTGTCTTGATGCTCATCAGGTTTAGCACTGATATTTGTCAACCTCCTTTACTGAACTGCTTAAACTTATAATCTTTTTAAAATTTTGAGCATTTATCATGCAGCTAGCTGTGTTTTGTCACCCTGCTACCATAACTCTCTATTTGGGTTCTGAGTCACTCAACTTCCCTAAATTCCTTCATGCTTGGGTCTTTACAAGATTTGCACAAGGTCTACATACATGTGTATTATCTTGTTTGTATGTGTGGGGGGGGGTCTGTATGCATATATAATGGAAGGCATGAAATAGTCCCCCAAAATATTTGCTAAATGAGTAAATGTGATTCCATGCACTGCCTTAATTCCCTACAGCAAATTTTTGACCCGTAAGATCAGGCATTATACCTAAATATTCTATTAAATGCAATGCTAACTTAGTATTCGTTTATTCTAAAAATGGCGCCTTGAAAAACTAGATGATGGATGTTTATTTTTAAAAAACTAGTCATCCTGCCAACAGTCTTAACTAAGGCACCATCGGTGCGAGGGCTCTATCTTGCAGGCTGCCCCTGATGCTGTGCCCAAGCTTCCTCATGGCGTGGTCCTGCTCAGTATCTTGTTTGTTACCTCAAGTGAGGTCAAGGACTAAGTCAGCCACTCATGAACTTCTAACCTCCTACAAAACCTGTTTGAGATGAGTGTTAATTGGTGTTTAAGTTGCTAATTTTGAAGATACCTTGGTAAATATAAACATACTGTTATTCTAAATAGTCTTACGGGTACCAGTAGAGACATCGCCATGTGGGAAGTTCTAACTCCTTCATTTTCTGTCATATAAAAATGATAAATTAAGCAGAAATTTTACTTCCAAACTCCATGTATATGATTAGGAATGCAAATAAAAATGTTTTTCTAGAAAAAATTCCCATGGGTTCATAACTCAAGAGTGAAATTCTTGTAGTGTTTGTCTACTAGTGAATTTCTTTGAAGAAAAAAATCTACAGTAAGAGAATTTGCTACATTTTAATTCATTATAAAAATTTTTTCACTACCCTAAGTGGGACTTCTCTGTAGTTTTTCTTTGGCTGCTTTTTTTCTTACTGCCTTACAAAAATACTCGTCCTGATGTTTGATCCCTGAACAAGTGTGACTCCATTGAGATGCCTGCTTAATCAAATGAGGATTTAGCAGGAGCACTGGGGGTGGCTTTCCTTTTGTACTACACATAAGAAAAAGAAAAAGAAAAAAAGAACCCTATGAGAGTGTGACATTTAAGATGCAAATTCAAATTGAAAAAAATAGGAAATGGAAAAGTTATGGTTGTCATAGTCATTCTAGCTAAGCCACGATCCGCACAATGTATTTGGAGAGGTTCATTTACATTCTACAGTCCTTCATGTTGCACACTGTGATATACACTTTAGTGCTACCTGTTCCATGATCATGTAAATATGAATGAACATGAACACGAAACTTGTACACATGATTTGCTACATTTCACTTACTAAAACCTGTATTTGAAAGAATTTCCTAAATTCACTGTCAAATTTTAAATTCTGGTTATAGTTTACTTAACCAGAATTTATTAAGGTGTCTACCTTCCCCTTAACAGAAATGGTGCTTGGAGCAGAAATGCATTCAAGGAGTTAGGAGACTATCTCTTTTGGGCTCATCAGGATTCACACTAAAACCCTCCAAGTTAAAAAGAGAATATTTAAAACTGTGCAGAATCCCAGAATCCCTAATCATAGTTGATTTTTTTGTCATCCCTGTGTACTATACATTACCAGGTAGGTTGGGCTGTTTCTGCCCTGAAAATTCTTTGATTCTTTCGGGTAACAGCCCTCTTTCTGGAGAAAATGCCCTATCCCATCTCCAGCCATTATTTCACCATCTCCCTGATGAATACTCTTGAAATCTCATTTATTTTTGTAAGACAAGACAAAATTGAAACATCCCTCAGGCAACAAATAATAGCATATATATGATATCTTTTTTTTTTTTCTCCTCTAAAAAGTTGTGCTTTTTCTCAGGGCAAAACTTAATAAGAAACCAAGATTTTTATGACTAACTTGAAGGCATATTATTATAGCTCTCACCTTTATAGCTTCAAACCATCTCAGTCAAGAAAGTCCACAAACTTAAATATACAATTTTTGAGATATATCAAATAAGTTAAGTGAGGGAAGAGGTTTTCAATTTTCCTACTACTCTTAAGCATCATTCCAATTAAATACCCTCTCTTCTAAAGGGAGATAACAAGGCTGAATGCTCTCAGCTTAAACCAGATTTAGATGGCCTTTAGCCCATCTTGACATCTGTTCATTTAAAATACTTATCTTCGTATACTGCAGTCCTGCATTTGTTTACCTTTAGTCTTGTCTTGTTTTTTTTTTTTTTTTTTTATTTTGCACACCATTCCTTTCTGGTTCACTTTCAAAGTGACCAGATAAGAAAGACAGTGCTTTACAAAGAGTTAACTGATGGGTGTACACCCATGCGGCAGTCCACTAGGTCATCCGCAGGGCTCGGGGATTCCAGAACCAACGAGGATGAGCTGCTCCTAGATGTCTTCCTTTCCCCCTCCCCGGGTTAAGGAGGAACTTGCTCTTTTGATTTTCCCCCACACCAACCGTATCCCAGTCAGTGCCTGTTTCGTCACCCTACCTCTCATGAAAACTTCCTCCCCAGCCCAATCCAATGAAATCTCCAAACTTGGTCTCCACCTCCATGGTCTCTGGCTTCTCTTTTGGCCACCCTGCTGTGCCCAGCAATAAAGAATTTCTTAGCTTTCACTAGCTTCTATTTTGTGCTAGAGGAAAGAACCTTACATTAACTAATATGTTATAGTTTATTAAGCTCCTGTTTCCCCAACACGGATGCTATAGTTGTGTTTATAAAAGGCACATCATAAACTTTTGATGAAGACAGGGACAGGAAAATGGAAAAAAGTCCTGTATAAGTAATCTGCGTTGAACAGAAAAATTCCTTCAGACATCCAGGAAGGAATGTTGTTCTTTCCTTCAGAGTTACCAGCAATCGCCATGGTTTTTATCATTTTAAGAACACAATATATCTGGCAGTGGGGCCTGAGATACTAGTGGCTTATGCCAAATATTCACAGAATGAACAAAATAAATTGTTTGCATATGCAGTGCATTGTAGGTTGTCACTCACCCTTGGCTTTGAAAACGCCTCAATGTAAGAACTGCCACTTTGTCACATCCAGGCATCTGCTACATGAGGGCTGTTTTGTTCTCCCCTACTCTGTGCTTTCTGCTGATGACACATTCCACACCTGGAAAGAGTATGCCAAGCAGAAAGACATCATCTCAAGGAGCTTTTGGGTTAAAGCTACCAATCCATAAAATTGAGTCTTCAGCATTTCAGTTTGGTGACGAGCATATGAGATAGTAGTTTCCATTACCCGTGTGGCCATGAAGGAGTCAAGGTAAGAGATGGTTTCTTTTTCCTCCTTTCAAAGGCTTCTTTGCTTCATTGAATGCTTGTGTATGTTTTGGTTGATTTTCCTCCTCACTAAGACAAAATACTTGACATTCAAAAGTTAGACAGAAAGACTGGGAAGATAGCTTAGCAGTATAAGTGCCTGCCTGGCAAGCACAAGGTCCTGAGTTCAATTCTCAGTACCAAAAAAAAAAAAAAAAGTAAGAGAGGAAAAGTTTACTTAGCTCACAGTTTGTAAGGCTATAACCAGCTGGCTCTGAGGCAGGGGGAAGCTCACAGAAGGACAGCAGCTCATGGCTATGAAAGACAGCCAAAACAACAAGAACAGAAGGGAAGGAGCAAGCCTTTTCATCCCTTATACTGCATGCAGGCTACCACCTTCTAGAGCAGGTGCGGTACTCACACCCCTAATCCTAGCACCAGACAATAAACTTCTCACAAACTCTAGATTCAGCTGCCTCCAAAAAAGCCTCCCTGGTGACCACAGGAGGCTTTGGGGAACATCCAAACACAAAGCATTGCGATATAAAAACACACCAATAGCGGGGTGTGGTGGCGCACGCCTATAATCCCAGCACTTGGGAGGCTGAGACAGGAGGATCAGTGTGAGTTCGAGACCAGCCTGGGCTACAAAAGTGAGCTCAAGGGCAGCCTGAACTGCATAGCGAGACCTTGTCTCAAAAAGACAATAAAAAAAAAAAAAAGAACACACCAATAATAATTGTTTACTTCTTGTATTCTACTAGGGTTCTTAATTATTTTCAAGTTTGACTCACTCGCCCCATACAATATTACTACAAATGCATCAAATACTGCTGTTTGTTTAATAGTCATTTTTCCTCTTTCTTAACATGTATAGACTATGATTTTGTGGAAATATGGCCCACTGTCTTAGTGTATTTCCCAGCCTCCCTCATATGGTCATGTGATGCACTTCTGTTTAATGACGTACAAAGGCATAGAAATTTTTGCATTTCCAAAAAATTAGGCAGAACCTTCAAAGAAGAATTCATGACTTATCTCTTTCCTTTTCCCTCTCATTTCGCTTTGGAGTACCTGTTTAGTGACTTCAGAAACCATCTTGACATCATTGGAATTATATAAATATTCCACTCATCAAGGATAGTAACACACAAAACTACAGAAAAAGTCTGACCTATTTAGCCACACTCTTTACATTTTTCTACCTCCAGAAAAATAAATATTATTTGAATGATAATAACATTATTAATAATAATATTATTACTAGTTTCATAACTGTTATATTCAGTCAAACCCAAATCCCCACTAATAGAGTGATTTAGTGCCTCAAATACAATGAGATTTAGCAACCCGGTCAAGATTGCTCAGTCTACAGTGGGATCAGCAAATGAAGCCATCCTGGTGCCTCCTGATATGCACCTCAAATGCTGGCTGGAGCCCTCTCTCTCTCTCTCTCTCTCTGATTGGCTGCTATAGATTATCAGGGCTTGGGTTCATTCTTTGAAACTCTCCTTTAACCCCACCTTAATTTCCTGGTACTTTTACAGAGAAAGACCGAGAGCTGATGTCCACGGTAGATGTTATATATGTCTTATAATACAGAATATCACAGAAAGAAATTATCTGTGCTGTTTCTTTTGAAGAAAAAGCATGAAAGCTTTTGTAAAAAAATGTTTCAGACTAATCGGCCACAGATAACTTTTGCAATGGACTTGGCAGAAATAAGCTACAAATGAATGAAAACATTTTTCATTTCTAAATCAGAATACATCTTTGAGAGTGTATAGTCTAAGGTGACTGTCACACAACTATGACTTAGTTGTCAATATTCAGCCATCCTTGCCTCTGCTATTTAGCCCCATAGCAAACTTTTAAGAAGAGATACATATGTTCTATACCTTGATATGAATTGTTTTAATTGCTTATTAAGTTTGGAAATGTTGAACTATGAAAACCAATAATAATGTTAATTTTCTGTTAATAGTCTTTCTTCTGGGAAAGACCCTACAAGTATAGTACCTATAGAAATTTAGCTTCATCAAATATAATATAGGAGGAAGAAATAGGTAATGTATGGCGGGCACAAATCTCAAAATAAGGTTAGTGGTTCACTGACTTAAGCTATTTAGAGAACAATTTATTTGTCTATTTTGATGACAGTTCACAATGGAAATGACTGTTCTTTTGAAGCAGAAAATTCCCAAACTGGGCCAGTAAGATAGCTCAGCTTACTAAGCACCTGCATAGGCAAACACAGGGATCAGGGTTCGACCCCCAGTACCATATGCTATGAACTGCATCAGCTACTGAGTCTGGGCCTGGTGGCTCAGGCTGTAATCCCAGTGCTGGGGAAGCTGCAAACAGGAGGATCACTATGAGTCCAAGCTGTGTAGTGAGACCTTGTACCAAATACACACAGAAAGAAAGAAAGAAAGAAAGAAAGAAAGAAAGAAAGAAAGAAAGAAAGAAAGAAAGAAAGAATTCCTAAACACATAGATCAAATTCCAGATCTTTTCTTTCAGAAGATCTTGAGAGCAGCATTTCTAAAAGGCCTATTGGTTAAATTTAGGAAACACTACATTTTTTTTTATAAAATTGCAATATAAATTAGCATATGAAATACTTTGGAGATTTCTGCAATAAGGGAGGAGAAGGTTTGTAAATTAGCATATGAAATACCTTGGAGATTTCTGCAATAAGGGAGGAGAAGGTTTGGCATTACTTTGTTGCAGTGCGTGACTTTGGTGGCATCGAAGATGTCTAGTGTTCCTAGGGAAAAAAAAAAATATCCCATTTCTCATAAATGGGACATGGTCTGAACACCTGACAGGCCCAGAGGGTCTCAGCTGAAAACACCCAGCTTTGAGGACACTCCCAACAGTAGCACCGGAGTTGAAATCTCTCTAGCTTTTATTTAAAGTATCAATGCAAAAGGGGGGAGCGCGCTAGTCAAGAAACAGTCTGACTCAAGACTAGGCAGCTTGGGAGGGAAAGGGGAAAGACAACGACCATATAAAATATGCTTCATTAACTTAAACTTCTTGCTGTTTCCCCACATGCTTTTGCTCTGCAGATTCTTTCTTAGTTTAGCCGTGCACTCCTTGGCCAAGTCCCGCAGATTACTTAATACTTGTAAATACATGGGGGACATGGTAACCTACAGAGTGATTGGGGACATCCTTAGCATATGCTGTAGCCTGGGCATAAAATGTCCTCAGTAGGTTAAAAATTTGATCTCTGGCCTGTGGTTTTATTGGGAGAGGATAGAACTCTTGGGAAATGGAGCCTTAGTGGAGCAAGTTAAATCACTAGAAGCACTCTCTTGAACGGGATATTGAGTTGCTGATTCCTCTCTTCATCTCTCTTTTGGCTTCTCAGCCACCATGAGGTCCACAAACCTCCTGTACAACATCTCCCAGCAGGATTTTATGCACTGCCTCGGGCCAATGCAGCAGAGTTAAGTCACCATAACTGAAGTCTCCAAAACCTTGTATCAAAATGAAATGTTGCGCCCAGAAAATTGATCATCTCAGGTATTTTGTCACGGTGGAGAAAGCTGACTACTGAGCCTTATTAGATGATTGCTTACATGTATATTTTTATAATCCTCCCCACTCACAAAGCCTTTAGTTATGAAGGAATGTTGAATGGATTATAGTCAGTTCTCATTTTTCACAGCTTCCACATCTGCAATTCTGCCTACTCACTAGCATTTATTTATAAATCAATGTTGTTGGTATTTTTCTGGTTCTATAAATGTATATGTATAGAGTTAAAATTTTTGTTATCTTAGCTGAAGTTGAATAAGGGAATGCTCAGCCTTCTCATTTTACCTCTCCTACTACAAATAAGTATTTTTCTCCATTATATTTAGAGTCATAGATTTTTGAACATATGTGCTTTATTTTTGGTGATTTAGCTATTTCCAATGGACCACAAGCATAGTGGTATTATTTTGTCTAGTGTTCCTAGGGAAAAAAGTTTGTAATATGCTTTTATAGAGAAAATACGTGTGAAACTATGTGTATATGTGTATACATATATATATACATATATATATATATGTATACACATAAATATGCACATGTGTATATGACAAAGCACTATAATTTAGGTTATATATATAATATATATATAACATATATATATATATGTGTGTGTGTGTGTGTGTGTGTTCAACAGTATGTAAAGCATTTTTAAATAGAAATACGTATAAAACAAGACTATGTATGGACTGGTTGTCAAAGGCTGTGGCGACCAAAAACTCAAGGAAACAGAACCTTATTCTTTCTAGGAACAATTGTTCAGACTCGTCTAACTCGTTTACAACTACTCTGTAGAGCATAACTACTATGAATACCAAGAATTGACTGCATGGAAACTAAGCTCATTTTGCCCAGCATCGATGAATGTTGCTAAAATGAAAGCGTTTAATTCACCACGAAGCAAACATGTAAGAAGGAGGCCTTCTAGGTATGAAACCTGCCCCACTAAAGATAGTTTTAAGTTGCTTACTGAAAGAAGATACTAAGCAGTGGAGAAAGGTGGTTAGTGGCAAGGAAAGCTAAAGTGATGGTGGTCTACATATGCAAGGTCAGATCTTGGAGTACTGCATCAGACCCATGCTTAGAAAATGGCAGCATTAGAGTGACCCGACGGTAGAGTCTTCTACCTTCTTGCATCAAAAGATCATTTACCCACCTGACACCTGTGTACACCAAAGGGATTTGAAGCAACCAACAGCAATCTCTAAATCCCTGGAATGCTACCTAAACAGTTGCTATCATAGTGACCATATATCACAATTCTTGCTGATGGCAGAGCTAATAGGAATATACCATGGAGCTGTATGACATCTAACATGGTTGATAAAAGCAAGTGAAAGGCCCAGCCAGATAGCTCAATGGACTAAAGTGCCTGATTAGGCAGAGGTAGGGACTGGCATTTGATCTCCAGCATGCCAGCCGGGCCCTGCCCCTGGGACACTGAGAGGACAATTGAGATGGGGTATGGTGGTACGAGCCTGTAATCCCAGTGCTTGGGAGGCTGAACAAAGGAGAATCACTGTGAGTCTAATCTACATAATGAGACCCTACAGACCCTATACCAAATACATAAAAAAAAGTGAAGCTACAGCGTTATTAAGATTTCCCCTTGGTTTATCAAGTTAGTGAATTTCTTCAATGCATACATGGACAAGGAATTAGTAGAAAAATTGTCTCTATGATGATCCTTGTGTTTAGGATTTGTAGATTTAAAACTAGGTGTAAACTGGGCGTGGTGGCTCACGCCTGTAATCCCAGCACTCGGGAGGCTGAGGCAGGAGGATTGGTGCGAGTTCGAGACCAGCCTGGGCTACAAAAGTGAGCTCAGGACCAGCCTCAACTGCATTGCGAGACCCTGTCTCAAAAAGACAAAAAAATAAAATAAAATAAAATAAAACTAGGTGTAATGGGAAAAAAACTCTAATACTTGTTGAGTAGCCACTGTTTATTACCTCCCTAGAATTTTAAAATAATTTAAGAAATAGGAACTCTTTGTTGCCCATGACTTTGCCTGAGGAAACTGAGAAGCAGAGAAGGTAAATAACTTGTTCACACTCTTACATAGTCTTCCGTTAAAAGAACTTATAGACGCCTTTGATGAGTGCTGGTGTTAGATCATCTCTTTGGTAGAATCTTGTAACAGCTTGCTCCCATTTCTGTCCCAGAAATGGCTACCACAGATCTCTTCCAAGTCCTTCCCCTTGGCCTGACCTCCCCGATTTTCTCCCTTCTACAACATCTCCAGTTAATTAAGTTTAATCATTCAGTGCTTCTGGAATTCTCAAGGCCTGGAGAATGCAGTACAAATTGTGGAAACTTAATTTGATCATCCTAAACTAAACTCAACAACATGCATTAGCCCCCCTCCTGACACGCCCCAGAGAAATTTTTCTTAGCCTTTCTGTTTGCACAATATCTGGAATCACCATACTATGAGGGATCTTTTCCACCTTACCCTCTGAACTTCAACTTTGCACTTTTCCTCGATCCAGTTCACTCTGAACATTCCCTCCTCCCTGTTGGCCCTTCTCCATGTTACAACTTTTATGAATGTCTGAAATATTTATTATCTGGTCCCATTCTTGTCATCTGAGAATATCTTTGTCTTCCGCAGGAGATTTACCAATGACTGGAGTCATCTTTGGTTGTCAAGTCTGAAGGGGAGGGACCAGTGTGCTCATGGAACCCAAGGGAGCACAGGCAAAGGAGCCTGCTAACTGTCTTAAAATGTAAAAATCAGCCTTCAAACTAAGAAATACTCACAGTTCTGGTATTTGAAAGTGCTGGTTTAGATCATTCACTGATTCCTTTATTAATTCAATATGTAAAAATAAGCATTTGGTGGATATCTTCCATACTTTAAATGTGATAGATTTATATTAAGGTAAAAGTTGATTTTAGCTGGGCGTGGTGGCTCATGCCTGTAATCCCAGCACTTGGAAGGCTGAGGCAGGAGGATTGGTGCGAGTTTGAGACCAACCTGGGCTACAAAAGTGAGCTCAAGGCCAACCTGAACTGCAGAGCAAGACCCTGTCTCAAAAAAGACAAAAAAAAAAAAGTTGATTTGGAGGGAGAACTTAACCTTTTTTGGTAAAGTGGTCACATTAGCAGTTAGCATGAAGAGCAGTGATTCACTAATACATAAGGTGCTTGAGATGAAGGAAGTACTTTATCACTGTACCTATAGTACCTTATAAATCCTTAATAAATATTTAGTTGAAAGAAATATTCAAAACCCAGAGTTATGCACAGGAGCCTACAGAATCCAATTTTCATCCCAAGATGAAAGGCATCGTGGTAAAGCCAGGAAGATTGTCCAGGAAAAAGAACAGGATGAGGCAGTGGGGATAGGAGTGTTCATGCGAGATAGAGTTCATCTTGGAGATGGCAAGCTGGCGCCATGATAGCCGACAACTTGTCCTGCATTAGTTTTTATCACGTATGTGTAATCTATGTAGTTTTTGTTAAAGTCACGTAGAGTAAATGGCACAATTCTCATTCTTTTTTTTTTTTTTTTTGTCTTTTTGAGACAGGGTCTCATTGCAGTTCAGGCTGGCTTTGAGCTCACTTTTGTAGCCCAGGCTAGTCTCGAACTCGCAGCAATCCTCCTGTCTCAGCCTCCCAAGTGCTGGGATTACAGGCGTGAGCCACCACGCCCGGCACAATTCTCATTCTTTTGCATGACTTTCTCCCTTTTCCAATCTCTCTAAAGCACACAGCAGGTACCTAATAAGTGATTGGGTCTATATGTGCAACATCATGACACAATTGTATCTTGTTCCATGAAATAGGTGAGTTCTGGGAGTAAGTTTATGGACACTGCATTTTTATAAATTTTAAAATTCTAGCACGGCTTAAAAGGTAAAGGAATTGTTCATATGATTTATACCAAAAATGTCCCCCAAAATTCTCATGAGTTTGGAAGGTGATTGAATGGCTAGGGCTCTGTACTCCTCAGTGGGCTCATTCTGTTAGGAGACAGAGGCTGGCTGGAGACGGGTTTACTGGTGTGTGGCCGTTGGTGTGTGGAAGGGTATATTGTCCTTAGCTCCCACCTTCTCTCTCTGCTGCCCTGGTTGAGTCCCTTCTCCTGCATCATGTACCTGTGCCATTCTCTTTACGCCTTGGAACCAGGTGATCATGGCCTAACCCTTTGAGTCAAAACAAGTATCTTTTGAACTGTGAGTGCCTAGGGGAAGCTCAACCAAATTGGTTCAGCCACTCCACTCCCTGAAGCGCGAAAGACCCACCAGAGGGCGCCTCATGGCCTGGATGATATAAAAGGGAAATGAAGAGGGCAGGCTCTGCCTCTGTTTCTTTGAAGGAAGTACTACCCTCACCTTCCCTGTTTCCCTAGTAAACATTAACTGATACACTAGGTATTTTTTGTTCCAGCAATGGGAAAGGAGCTAAGACAGGAATTATCATCATTATTGCCCCATTTACAACAATTTTGTGATGATGACACACATTTACCTTCACATCCTTCATCTGCTTTCTATGTGAAATTTAACCTTTTTTTTTTAAGTGCTGGGGATTTCACTGTGTTGCCTGGGCTAATTTTTAACTCTTGGACTCAAGTGACTCTCCTGTCTCAGCCTGCTGAGCAGCCAAGGCTGGCAGCACGCACCACTGCAGCCAGCCACTGCAACTGAAGTTCTACGAGTCACTAGTACTCTAAGCTCTCTAACTGAAAAGAAATTTTAATAAAGCTGTAGCCTGTGGAGTAATATCAGGACTATAATACATACCTACGTTTTGAGTCCCATAAGAAGAGACAGAAAAAGTTATTTGAGGAAATAATGGCTGGTAATTTTCCAAATTGGATGAAAACTAAACTCACAGGTCCAAGAAGCTCAATCAGTCCCAGGCAGGGTAAGCTCTTAGAAAGACAGGCTAGAGATTATTAATATCAAATTGCTGCAAGGGAGTGATAGTCTTGAATGGCCCACTTCCAGTTGCTGATCACCAGTTTTCTTCTTTCTAAACAATAAATAAATCAGTCACCTGTTGGTTTTTTTAAAAATGTTTCAGGTTAGGCATGTAAATAAACAGCTACTTAGGATGGCCCCACAAAACGTGACTGTTAACAAAGGCAGGACTTTAACTGCCTCAGTCCGGAACTCCGCTCTGCCTCTGAGGAGTCTTTGCAGGTTACATGAGTTTGCTCTGCCTTGCTTTTCTCACAGTCAAAATGAAGTTATATGGGGCTGGTAAGATAGCTCAGTGGACTAAAGCACATGCTTAGGCAAGCTCAGGGACCACGGTTCGATCCCCAGCACCACATGCCATGGTGTCTCTGCCCCAGGGTGAGCTGAGCCTACCACAGAGTGGCACATGCCTGTAATCTCAGTTCTGGGAAGACTGAAAACAAGAGGATCACTATGAGTCCGAGCTGCATAGTGAGAGCCTTTTACAACTAAATACCTTTGTAAAAAAAAAGGGGGGAGGGCATGGTTATAACAATCCTACTAGAGGCTGGCAATATAGCTCTGCAGCACAAGCACCTGCCTGGTAAGCGCCAGGTCTTGAGTTCGATTCCCAATACCAATAACCAAAGCAAAACCAATGCTACTGATTGATAGAGTTAACTGTGATTGTGGTGTTAAGACATGAGTGCTTGAGAATAGCCAGGGTCCGATACCCATCAGCTGGTGTCTCTCAGTAAGAAATGGTGGTGAGGCGCTCACCCTGTGCTGGCTCCACATTCCCACTTAGGCCTGCCGCAGTCCAGTGCATGGACGTGATCCAGGCCCATCAGGTAGGAAAAGCTCTTGGCTTAGGTAAAAGAAGAAATGAAAACCAGGCAGAGTGTAATTTCCTTTTGAATCTTCTGAAAGATAACCGATGGTACCAATCAACCATTTTTTCCCCCCAAATGTTTATTTCACAGCTTATAAATATTTCTCAGCAGACACTAAACTATAAGAACAGTTTATCCAAAAGAGAATGGTCAAGTGTGTTTTTCTTCTTGGTTCTACCAATGCAAGAGCAATAATTGTTCTCTTTTAGGGAGAAAAATAGAGTTTCTTTTAAAGACATTTGTGACAAAGGAAAAATAAAGTGGCTGCAAATATTCCTTATGTCAGGAGTACCTATTTAGACATCTAAGTCTTATTTTTCTTACTCATATATTTCTTTTTTTATTTTTAAAATATTTATTTATTTTTTGCCTTTTTAAAAAAAATTGTTTAAATTTAACACGGGTTATATTACATATTTTCATCATCAGATCAGTTTAGATTAATACATATAGGTATATAAGATTCATCAAACAATTAAACATTAACCCTTCTAAATCAACATTATTTTTTTCCCCTTTCTTTTCTTTGAAAGTTGACATATTGCATATTGTCCTTCCTCACAATCGTTCTACAGAGTCCAATCAACTATTAAAAAAAAAAAGTGGAGTATTTAAAACAAAAATTCACACACACACACACACACACACACACACACACACACTCCCCACCCAAGAATAAACCTAAAAACTATAAAAATCACATTAATTCTGAAATAAAGGGAAGCACACTGCCCCTGGGAACTTTTTGCAAACAATTTTGTCCCTGCCACCTCATGAGCTTCAGAATTATATGTTTGGTTTGAGTTCTCAGAGAGCATTCATTCCCTAGGATGAAATACTGCTTCTTTAGGGGTGCAGGGTTGTTTGTTTGTTTGTTTTGGGTGGTTTTTTTTTTTTGTCTTTTTTTTTTTTGTACAGGGTCTCAGCGCTGACTCATAGTGATCCTCCTACTTGTACCTCCCAAGTGCTGGGATTATAGGCTCATGCCCCCACACCCAGACTCCATCGCCGGCTCAGCATGCTCAAGAGCGGGGCCTGCACGCCCCTGTGCTTCCCTAAGCAAGTGCTTAATCCGCTGAGCTATACCACCCTCTTATTTTTAAAAATTAGGAATAAGTCAGGCATGGTGGCGCATGCCTGTAATCCCAGCACTCAGGAGGCTGAGGTGGGAGGATCAATGAGAGTTGGAGACCAGCCTGGGCTACAAAACTGAGCTCAAGGCCAGCCTGAACTGTACAGTGAGACCCTGTCTCAAAAAGACAAAATAATAAATAAATAAATAAATAAATAAATAAATAAGATAAATAATAAAAAATAAAAATTAGGAATAAAAAGAAGCAACATCCCTTGGTGACTACTACTTCACTTGAAGGGAGACACGTCCATGTTTCTGTCACCAAGACCCATCTTGCTTTGTTGGACTTGAGACATTAATAAGGCCCTTTAATCTGAAAGGGACTGGGGTCTGATGCAGTAAGATGTTCCTTGGGGTGTCATTTTTAATCTGTGCCATTTAATATCATCATGGAGCAGCAGCATTTGCATCAACGTCCTGCTTCCCATTGATTCCTTAGCAACAGTGAGGGTTTCTCAGAGGAATAGATGTACATGCATTTATTGACCACACCTAAATAAAAGAAGATGAGTGGTTTTGCTGATGAAATAAAAACAGCCTGACTATCAAATAGAGTACTTGAACCTGATTTTCATGACTGTATACAATTGATCCTTGGAATCATTCTGTTCTATATCAGTCAAGCAATTGATAGCAATTCAAGTTTTCTTGTGAGAAAAAAATGTGTTTATTGAAAATTACTAAATTATCTTGCTGAAGCTCAAAGAGATCAGGCCTATCAAATTACTGCAGTCAGAAATGAGACTTCAGTAGGAATCCTCTCTCTGCCTCTGCCTCTCTCTCTTTCTCTCTGTCTCTCTCCCCCTCTCTCTCTGTCTCTGTCTCCCTCTCTTTCTCTCCTTTCTCTTTCTGACCCTATTTGCTTCTCATTCCTCTTCAGTGTGCCTCCTTACCTCTTTTGTCTCTTTTTACTGACCAGTTTTCATCTCCTAGTCAAAAGGAAGAGTTTGACCTAGCTTTTAGTGACCTTCCCTGGGTCATGTTTACAAACAAAAAATGGATGAATTGTCTGAATCCTAACTTGGGGTTATCAGAAGGTAAATCTCCTGGCTAAGCTCAGGACCAATCTGCCTCAGTGGCCTTGTAAGCACATATAGGGACTTGGTGTAGTGGGTAGGATCTTGCAGCACCAGTGTGAATATCTGAGTTCCTCTTCTGTAGAGAGTTAGGAGGCAGTGCTCGAACCAAAATATTCAGATATGAGCACAAACATGAAAAGAATGACTTTTGCATATTAATAGTAGCTATGAAAGAAGATGATGCCCATGCTGTCCAAAACTTTCATTCTCTTCCTCACTCCCCCTGAATCACTGGACACAAGGAGCAAGATCCTGAGTCAACCCAGGCCAAACTTGAGAAAGGCTTTGCGTGCTGAGGACAGGAGACTTAGAAGAAGCCAAATCTATGACTTCAAGAAAACGCAGGCTGAGTCTGTGGGTCTCCTGGCCCCCCTTTCTGTGGCCAGACCACAGTGTGCCTGTGAAATTCTGTCTGTAGTGGATGGGAACTTGAGCCCAAACCTAAATATTAGCACAGATAAAATTTTATCTAGAACTTTGCCCTTTTTATTTTTAAAGTAGTAAAAATTCTAGCTAAGACGAGGTAGATTTTAGGTATAGTAAAACACACGCTATTACTTTGAGGTAATACTCTGGGGATATGTAAAGAAGGCAGTAGAGCCTGAAGGTGTGTTTCCATCCTGATGTGTTGACTCGGTGGTGAATTCAGCCCTTCCTCACATTCCCTTTCAGAATGTTATAACGTAGTTTTTTAAAACTTTTGATTTGTATCGCTGGTTCCAACCTCTAGTTGTTTATGCCGAATTAATTCAGAATGGACTCATTCTAGGATTTCCTCACAACTTCCCTTTTTCATGGCACCTATGATGGACTGTTGGTGCCTTGATCACTCTTCTGCAATTTATTTACCTTGAAAAGGGAAGCGAGGGCTGGGGATTTGGCTCAGCGGTAGAATGCTTGCCTAGCGAGCTGGAAGCCCTGGGTTCAGTCCTCAGCACCAAAAAAAGAATAAAACTTCCTGTAAAAAACAGGTCCACCAAAAAAATCAATAAAATGACAAAAGACCAAAAACAAACAAGGTAACAGCGTGAAAAGGGAAGCTGTGCCTCTTAGAGATATAAATTGAGATGGAATTATATTTTTGAGATTTTCCTTATGTATTCCAGCAAAAGAAAAGCAAAAGGCATTCATGATATTCATGTAATAAGCCCTAAATAACAGGTGTATATATAGAAATGTGTGGCGCTATCCTCTTTACTTTTGTGATTTTTTACTATATTCAATAGTGAGAAAACATATTACTTTATTTGTAAAAGATGATGTTGGATTCCACTCCTAATATCCCTGCCCTGGGCTCATCAGCTTTTTTTTTTTTTTTAGATAATTCATCACCTTTTAAGGCAGTCCATCCCATCTCAGCACAACTGTGATGATTTCATATGGTGTTAAAACTGATTTATCTAAAAGTGCTTATCTTGTTATCCAGCAGTCATTCAAATATACATAGAAAACAATGGTGAGAGAATTAACACAAGTTTTCTTAGAGTAAATAATGAAATAATTGCTGTTTTTTAGAAAAGTGCTTTTTTAGAAAAGTCCTCATTTAGAAAAGTGTTTTTAATGAATTGTTTTTATTATTATTATCATTAATTTTTTTATATGGCTGGCTCAGCCTGACCTGGGGGAGGGGCTGGTGCAGCATGTGGCGCCAGGGATCAAACTGTGGTCCCTCAGGTTGCCTAAATAAGCACTTTAGACCTCTGAGCCATCTCACTGGCCCTAGAAAAGTGTTTTTAATATTCTTTTTACTTAAAGATTGAGATATGATGTCTGGTACTTTTAAAAAATAATTCAGAAAAGAACAAATGTAGCTTGGGAGGGTGGCTTTGAAAAAGAGGTTAGTAATTATTGGGTTAGGTTAAGACATTTGTTTATGCTTATTTTGAATAAATATTGGCTAATGTTTTCCTTTATTTAGGCTCACCCTCCAGGAGCTTATACCTGTTCTTCCTCTTTATTTCTTACAGTCCCTGAAAGGACCTCTGGGTCACTGGCCTCCTTGGAGAGGTCATTTGTATTCTGTTCCAGATTCAGTCTCCAAACTATATCCCAGTATCAGATAGCAATCAGGCTCTGATTTTCCAATTCTGCTCTAAATTGAGTACCCGACCAAACCTGTAAAATAGAAAATATTGAATTGACATCAGCAGGAAGGATGACATGAAGTTATTTAGAAATCCTCTCCTCTACAGAAGCTCAAAGGGTGCTGATAGAAAATTTGCAAAATTAAGCCGGGCGTGGTGGCCCATGCCTGTAATTCCAGCACTTGGGAAGCTGAGACAGGAGGATCGGTGCGAGTTTGAGACCAGCCTGGGCTACAAAAGTGAGCTCAAGGCCAGCCTGAATTGCATAGTGAGACCCTGTTTCAAAAAGACAAAAAAAAATTGCAAAATTAGATTTTTGGACCTGTGTGGCTAGCCAAGGAGTTGCAATAGTCTCAGGAGGGCTGACTCAAGAAAAATACCAAATATAGGGAAAAAGCAATTGGCCTGGTGCCATGTTACCATGTCCTGTTTTGACTTTACAGTAGCCTGAAAGCCAGAAGTCCTCTGCTCCCAAAGAAAGCCAGTGGCCCACCAGCCATGGGGAATAACAGAAGAGCTGACTGTCCTGAAGAACCCTGTGTCCAGAAAACAGTATTCTTGTGACGTGTGGGTCAGTTTACTGGAAGCCTCACAGGGTGGCCTACCTTTATTTGTCCTGACCTACTCTGTGCTGTAAGAACAGAACAGACTTCAGTTGAGGTGTATCTGTCAGAAATAATGTGGAGCAATGACTTAGTGGCACTTGTGCTTGATCCAGTGATAACTCTGAGGGAAAACATAGAACTGAATGAGAAATTGAGGCCAAGAGGTGGAGAATAAAATGCCCATAATGAACTGCAAAAGGCGCTGTGGATTTCAGAGAACGCAGAAGACCACATACGTGTATTTGGCCAGGTACTTGTCCTAGGCACATTCGTGCTCGCCAAAGCCTTCAGGAGGCCTTGCGTGTTCACCCACAGCTGAACCAAAGCTCTTCTCTTGCAGTGAGTGATGGACAAGGCAGAGTGGTGGACAGCCCAAGTGTTGAGTTGTACACCCTACCACACCACTGTGTGTAGTATGCACACACACACACACACACACACACACACACACACACATGCACACGTGTGCCTTCAGAAATGGATAGGAGACTTCCTACTTAAAAACTTTTGAAGCAATCTCTGCCTGAACACTAGTTGACTAGTAAAGCAGCCAGGAAGAGATTTCAAAGGTTACAAAGAGACGTGGCAGAATTATTTCAGAAAAGCTGTTAAAGACATAGCAACAATCATAACAACAAAAATACACCTGCAGAGTTCATACAATCAGATTCCCAGAATTGCCACATTATATTATTTAGAGTGTCCAGTTTTCGATAACAAACTCAAGGTATACAACAGGTGAGAAATTGTGGTCAGGTGGAGCGAAAAGAAGACAGTAGAAACTATCCCCTGAGAAGGAGCAGTATTGACTTTACTACATGAAGCTATTAAATACTTTCAGACAGTTAAAGAAAAGCATGATTAAAAAACTAAAGGATCAAAATTATATCTCAGAAAAAAATAAAGGGTTAAAAACTGTTTTCAGTTGCCTTGTTTGTTTTTGGTCTTTTCAAATTTTATTGTATTTTTTTGGTTGAATTGTTTTTAAGGTGAGGTTTATTTTTTGTTTTTTGGTGCCAAGCACCAAACACAGGGCTTCCAGCTTGCTAGGTAAATGTTCTACCACTGAGCTAAATCCCCAGGCCCTAAAAACTTCTCTTTTTTTCTTTCTTTTCTGTGTGTGTGTGTGTGTGTGTGTGTGTGGTTGACTCAGCCTACACTGGGGGTAGGGCAGGCATGGAATGTGGTGTCTGGGATCAAACTGAGGTCCCTGAATGCTTGCCCAAGCTTGTCTAAGCAGGCATTCTAGACTGCTGAGGTACCTCACTGGCCCTAAAATCTGTTTTTAAAGAACCAAATAGAAATTCTGGTGTTTGAGGGTAAAATAAGTAAGTAACATAAGATTATTAGCAAATTTAGCACCAAAATCAAAACCTTTAGGCAGAGATAGCTGCATGCCTTGACAATTTAGTGACTTGGCCCACCTTTGTCTCAAAATTGTAAAAAGTAATAGGTGGCGGGGGAGGATAGGGGTTTTGGGGATGGAGCTCAGTGATAAGGGCCTGGATTCAATCTCTAATACAAAAAAAAAAAAAAAACCCTGAAATTTTTAATGAAATGATGAATAAGACAGTTGAAACTGGCTTGTTGGGAAGTAGAAAGATTAAGTAGAGAAGAAAAGCAAACATGATCGCAGAAACTCATGGACACCATAGGCGTGGGACACACACTGGGAGTTCTGGGGGCTGGTGACCTCACTAGCAAGGTCCATTCAGGCTAGAATAAGAAACACCTTCACCTGGGCATCTTGTAAATAACAGAATTCATTGCTCACAGTTCTAGAGGCTGAGAAGTCCAGGATAAGCCAGGGACATATTTACCATCAGCCAAAGGGCCCCCTCCCCATGTGTCCAGGATCACGTGGGTGGTTACATCTTAACACACAATTTTGGGAGGAGGGACACTAACCTTCAGTCTGTAGCATTTCCAAACTCACCTCTCCCCTTACTCTTTCTTTGTTTCAATAAGTTCATTATAAAAACTCAAGAAACAAAATGGAGGTTTCAGAGTAACTACCTGCAGGCACCAGCCTGTTAGATTGACATCTGCAATAATAAATAAAAAATTCTTACAATAATTTACTGTGACACAAGAAATTTTGCCAGATTCTAAAAGATAGATGAAATTTTTTTCAGCCCAACAAACAACTTTGTTGGTTAGATTTCATATGGGAACATTTAAAAGTTTACAAGCTGCATGTCTGATTATGTTCAAGAGGGAAAATATCCATATGAGTTAGAAACATCCACTTAGAAATGTTTATACAAAAATTAAATTCTCCCCTTCTTTCAAAGCCAGTGGGAACAATTACAGAGCTCGCTTCTGAAGGGGCGTTCAAAGGCTCAGGGAGCTCTGTGTGCCGCTACAGGTAGGCACCATTCATATTACTTGAGAATTCTCATTTCCATATATAGCTAGCCAGGGAAATAAACACAACTTTGATTGATTGTTCCAGGAAAAGAATGTGCAGTGTCATATAAGCCCTTTCTTTCCTTCTCCTGAGTAGAATCGTTGTGAGAAATCTACATCAAGAAGCAGAGAATTGTGGGATTTGCTCTCCAGCTTCCCCTGCAGGAGCTTCGTGCCTCATTAGAACAGAGGGAGTCTTTGCAGACTCCTACCTGTGCTCTTGGAGATCTAAGCCATTTCTTTCAGGCTCTGCAATAATCACTTTCCCACTAAAAATTTAACAGATAAGCCTTCTCCAGTGAATTGCCATGGAGCTCACAGAGATCAAAATTGAAAACTATGAAAACAGTATTACATCTTGAACGTAACAGGCCCAAAGCAGAATTATTGATTTCTAACCTTTCCAAACTTCATCTCCTAGTTTTCTCCATCTCAGTAAATGACACCACAAACCACTTAACTGCTTAAGCTAAAACCCAGGAAGATTTTTCATTCTTCCTCTTCTCTCACCTCCCCACGTCAACGCCATCAAACCTCACTGGCTGTAACTCTAAAACTTGTCTTTAACTCATTCACTTCTCACTAAGCCTGCTGCTCCAAGGTGAAGCCAGCCCGGCCCTTGTTGCCTGTGGACAACCTCACTGCCTCCCCGTGAGGCTACTTGATTCTTCCCCTTCCCAGGGCAACACGATCTCTTCTGAGCAATTGGATTGGTCTCTGCAGGCCATGTCACCTGCCTAGCACAAGTCCAGCTCCCCCAAAGTGTCACATCCCACATAAAATCAAACCCAAGCCAGTTGCTTGGTTCAGTTCTTCTCTTCCTCCTGGCCTCCTGTGCTACTTCCTGCCCCTTACTAGACAGATCCCTTTCGCACACCAAAATCACTGCGGCCTTTACCTACCTATCACGTTCTCATCACTCCAGGATGTCCTAACAGCATCTTCAGTAATGGCTGCTTTCTCATATTTTCCCCCCATTATAGTTCTCTAATCACAATTCATACCTTTACTTAAAATTATGTCCTCTATATTTTACTCATTCAGGAAACATAATCCCCATTGGAGGCAGCCCTGTTTTACTCTACACTTTTCACTCAAATCCCCAAAGACCATATGGCATCTACTAGAAATTCCGTAAGAACATAGTGTTTCAGTGGTTTTCAGGACTGCATTCATTGAGCAGTGCATAAGTTTGTCAAAAGCCAGTCAGTTCTCTGTAAGCATTCCTTTAGTACCTTAGTAAGTACTAGGTACAACTCTGAAGCCAGAGGTGTGATGCCTAAAGTACCCTACTGTATGCTTCATTCTCAGTGATGGCCAAGTGGGGGCACACAGTGGATTATGATAGACATTAAATGATTTATTTGTTTGTTTATTTATTTTCCCTGTATTTAAGATAGGGTCTACAAGGTGTCACTCCGTAGATAGGACTCATAGTGATTCTCCTGTTTTCAGCTTTCCGAGTGCTGGAATTACAGGTGTGCACCACCATGCCCACTCCAAATCGCCACTGCAGCGAGCCCCTTGGCAGGGCTGGCACAGCACACCAGGGATTGAACCCAGCCGATGCTTTCTATCTAAGCAGGCACTTTAGTCCACTGAGCTCTCAGGCCAGGCTTCATGATCAATTTATTATACCAGATAAGATTATTTCAGCCAGGCATGGTGGCAAAAGCCTGTAATATCAGCTATTTGGGCAGTGAAAAAGAATCACACAAGTTCAAAGCCAGCATAGACAAGTTACTGAGAACATGTTTTTGAATTATATAAGTAAATAAATAAAAAAGGTGGAGATGTCTTTAAGTGTTGCCTGGCTTCAGTCCCCAGTACCATCACCAAAAAAAGCTTAGTAGAGAAGATATTTAGCATCTCAATAGTATCCTAGATAGGTCTCCAATGAATGGCTTTTGGGTCACTAATGCTACTGTATTACAGTGCTATATTATTAGTGCTTATATCATACAAATATTCATAAAATGGCCTAAGAATATGATCATACAGTGAGCAGCTGATGACCAAGAGAGGGCCACATCTACTAGTCTGTCGCTCTGGTTCCTGGACACAAATGCAGAGGTAGCATCCAGGATGAGCAAGCTGTGGCTAAGACTGAGAGTCTTCCAGGACCTACTGGCACACGCCCTGCATGCCAAGGTCTGAACTAGCTTGCAGGACATGACGTGGAATCAAGGCAACTCAGCAACTATTTCCTGGTGCCAACTGCATGCTGGACACTCCATGAGGCAGAGAGGCAGACAGGATTAAGAAGAAAATTCACCCAAGCTGAAATATGTTGTATCTACTGAAGCCAAGCCTCAGCAATTTTACGCCGCTGTCTTTAGGGACTGATTGCAAGTGATTTTAAAATAATAATTAACAAGAACTTTATGAATGCTAGCTCATTTAATCCTTATAAAAATCTCTACAATGTATTATTAGCACCCTTACTGGAAAAATGAATGAAGCTGCATTACAGAGATCAGATGGCTAGAGCAAGTGCTACCCCTGGTACCTGGTACCTTGCTCAAAATCAGGAGCACCTTCAGCATCTCAGTCTCCAGACTGAGAAATTCAGAAATCCTGTCCTACCTCTCAATCTGCTTAGTCTTAGTCTTAGTCTCCTGATGCTCTTTGACTTTGGGTCTTTTTCTTCCAGTTATTGCTTTTAATAATAATTCACATTTCTTTGCTAAGAGCCTAAATCAGTGCTCTGTCTGTTTCTCTTTCTCTGTCTCTCTCTCTCTTTCTCTCTCTCTCTTTCTCTCTCTCTCTCTTTCTCTCTCTCTCTCTTTCTCTCTCTCTCTCTCTCTCTCTCTCTCTCTCACACACACACACACACACACACACACACACATTGTGGACAACTATGACCTCTCCCAACTCTAAGATTCACTAACTGCACTGTCTTTGAGCTCGGGTGACAATCTAAATGGACTTGTTGTTTTGAATTCATTCATTCAACAAATAGCAGGACAGTGTGTCCCCCCATAGACATCTTGGAAAATATACACACATAGAAATCAAAGCCAGCAGGAAAACTCTAAACAAATATTTTAAGTCCACACAAATCAGTTTCAATGTAAATGCATGACCGTTCTCTCTTCCAATAATAGAATTTGTGAAAGGGACACTACTCCCAGAAGAACGAGGTTGAGAGTAGAATTGCAAATATACAGCATTCTCAAAAAATGTGATCTGCTTGACAGGAAATTGTAATTGTCAGTTTCCACTTTTTTAAACCAGACTTCTTTTCTCCACTGTCACCTCCAGTCCTGTCAACAAGGCATTTTTGTGTAGGTGTGGGTATGTGTTTGTGTTGTCTTTTTACATTTGAAGGAAATTATTATGTACCATTGTATTTGTTATACAGAGGAAAGTCAGTTGGCCAGTGATTCAAAGGCCTACAATGAGTCATAAATATTAAATTCCCTTTGAAGCATTTGGCACTCTGCAATGTTGATTTCTAATTAATGTGTATGTAACTCCAGGTCTTAGCCTATGAACCGCAAGATAAGCGTACAATGCTTGATTATCCCTAGATCCTCCTGGAATAAACCTGCTTCCCAGGGGACAGGCCCCTCTCCTTCTTTATTGTGTTTAGTTGAAACTCCCAAAGTAGGGCAAAGAGAGGTTACTTGTAATTTTACTTCCTGCTTGTAATTCTGCTGCGCTTCTGTTCCAGCCTGGCTCTTCCATCTATTTGTTTTCTAGTCACTTGGCTTGGAGAGCTTCCTGGGACTCTCCTGGGGCTTCTTATGAGGAAGCTCCAAACTCACCTTTACTTCCAGTGCCCTTGAAGTGTCTGTCCTCACTGCTATTGCCACCTGGAATTCTGTAACTTGCTGGTTATGAATCTCTATCACTGAGCGTCATTGGCCATGGTCCCCTGCACTGCCAAGACTCTGCCTGGCTGCCCATGTGTTTGTTGCCCTTTCTCTGCTTTTGGCCTCCACGGCTCACATCTCCAGCTGATGGGGGAAAACTTTTCATGGCTTGAGTCCCTGTGTTTGTAGAGGAAGAGGGAGCGCTTTTAGTAGAGTTACTCCAGCAGCCTCATGCTGAAGTTCCAGTTGTTTCATTTTACAACCTTGTCCTGCCCTAGCAACGTAGGAATCTTCAGGTGTTGAGTCAGCCATGGTACAAATATTACATGATCGCACACATTGGGTCAGGGCCTTCCCCAGTGCACACCTTTCTCTGGAATGTTGCGGCTAGAATCGCTGTCCTCCAAGGGTTCTGGAGATTTCTCCACTGACTTAGTTATTTTGCTTATCCTGTGTCCTCTCTTGTTTTCCTCTAACTTGTAGTCTGGCACCCACCCACCCCCCAACACCTCTGTCATACTGCCAATCTATACCTGAATTCTAAGCTTCCAAGGGCACTCACACATTTTCCTATGCTTCACAGAAGTGGTACAGCCATTTAACATGATAACACTCTCATTTCCCAACTCTTTACAGGAAGAAGTCATGGAAAGTCCAGTATGAATTTATGATATGTGATTTTAAAACAGAAAAAAAGAAAGAAGAAGTACTCTTCTAGAATTTTCCCCTACCTGCATCATAAATGCTATGAGAGGTGAATCATAAATAAGAGGGTCCATGAGATGATTATTGTAGATGATTATGAGTGTGGGTACCAGCAAGTGTTTTCTGTTATTGTGTATTATTTGAATGTTTTGTTTTTAATATTATGTATGCAAAAACCACCAATGTGTTTGTACTGCATGGCTCAGCTATAAAGTATTATTAGACAATTAACTGATACCATTCTTTATTGGTATGGCACAACTATGATACAATTATATTAGGAGGAGGTGATGATGAGAAGTATGAAATGAAGGTCACAAAGGACTTAATTCTTAAACTTCAATAATGAGAATTTAGTTTTGACCAGATGTCTTCAAATATTTTAGCTTCTATAATGTCATTTGCCTATTGGCCTTTGATCTACTCACTGCTTTGCCCCATGCAAAGTAAATTTCTCAAGCTCCTATATCTTGCAACTTTGGGTTAGAATAATATAATGAGATCTGAGGGAAAGATGGAAGAATCTGGGGCATCCTCACTCTTTCCAGTTGCTCTGTTTCTGACAGTGACTACACTTCCCCATAGATCACCCGCTGCTTCCATAGCCCCAGCTCTCATCTGATGGTTTCTAAACTGATGGGGAGCACTGTGAAGCAGCCCTGATCAGAAAAATTAACCAGTGGGCTTTTCATGTGTACTTGTGGATCTGACCAAAGCCTGAACCACTTGTCTAGAAACAGGCAGCACTTGTAGTAAGTGAACCTTTGTAAGTCGCTAATCCCTACAGAGGCCTCAAATGCTGGTTGAAGCCAGAAAGCCTGGAAAGACAAGACAAGATCACAGACAAGGTCACCTGGATCCAAGCTCGACCAGGTAAAGACTATAGCCTTGAGCATCTCACCCCTGGGTGGGTTATTTAACTACCTTCCCTGGAGATGTCTGTGAGTGGTTCTACCCTTCTTGAGTGCTTCCCCCCTTTCTTCAGATAACTAAACAAATACAGGCCATACAGAACAGGTCTTGGTCTTAGCTTTGAGAGAATATCAAATTCTGTGAGAAGGCTTTGATCCTCCTAGAGCCCTGAAGTCATTCCATTTGCTTCTTTTCATTGAACCTTCGCCACACACTTATTGTGAGACTGTGGATCTGATCAGTCCAAAATAGCTAAGGGATATCATTAACCCATACTAAACCAGTAACAATTTGATAGTAAGTCATTCCTTTGAAAAGAATGCATGAACATGCTTGTAATCACAGAACTCTGGAAAATTCAAAGAGAAGTGAAGGAGAACCACAAGTCAAGCCCAGCCTAAGCAATTCAATAACTAAGAAAGATTCTGTCTTAAAATAATAATGTAGAAAAGGGCTAGAACCCTGCTTGTGGGAAGTGTCAAGTTTTAATTCCCCCATGCTACAAACAAATAAACAAGAAAAAAAAAGTGTTCACCATTATCATTCCTATTCAGTGTAGTTCTGGAAACATTAGCTAGAGCAATTATAACAGATAAAACAGGAAAGGAATAAGGATAAGAAAGAAATGCATTAAATTGTCATTATTTATAGATGACATGATGTTCTACATAAAGGACTTCAAGGACTGCAGAGATAGCTTAGCAGAATAAGTGCTTGCCCGACAAATGCAAGGCCCAGAGTTCAGTGAAGAAGGTACCAGAAAAAAAAAAAAAAAAAAAAAAAAAACTCAGAAACTCTACCAAAAAACTTCTAAATTTGAGAATCAAATTGCATAACTGAACACAAAGGCAACATTCAAAAATCAATAGTCATAGCTGAGTGTGGCAGCTCATGCCTGTAATCCCAGCAGTTGGGAGACTGAGACAGGAGGATTGATGTGAGTTCGAGACCAGCCTGGGCCACAAAAGTGAGCTCAAGGTCAGCCTGAACTGCATAGCAAGAGCCTGTCTCAAAAAGACCAAAAATAAATAAATAAATAAATAAATAGCCTTCCTGTATACAAACTCACTGAGAGGGAAATAAGGGAACCAACAACTTTCACAATAACATTTTAAAAAATGAAGTACTTAGAAATTAATCTAACAAAGGAAGTAAAAGATCTTTACATTGAAACCTAAAGATTAAAGAGGGTATTAGAAGATGGAAAGATATCACTTGCTGTTGGGTAGGAAGAATCAATATAAAAAAAATGGCCATACTCCCAAGCTGGTATAAAGATTTAATGTGACCTCAATCAAAATAACTATTCCACCCCTTACAGATTTGGAGAAAACAAACCTAAAATTTATTTGGATCCAGAAGATACCTGGGATAGTGAAACAAATTCTGGACAAAAAAGGCAAGGCACGAGGCATCAAATTTGTGACTTGAAATTATACCACAAAGCTACTGTGATAAAATCAGAATGACCCTAAGGGAGGAAAAAAGACACAAGGATCAAAGGAACAAATTAAAGGATACAGAAATAGCTCTAAAAACTCAGCTACCTTATCTTCCACAAAGGTGCTTGCTATGGTTTGTGTATAGGTGTCCCCCAAAGCCTCATGGAGTCATGGGGCAGCTTCTGGAATTTGTAATTGATTATTGTGGAAATGAGTGCTGCCTCTTCCCTGGGGCAGGTGATATGCATTTCAATGTAAGGTAGGAAGAGAAGTTAGATGCTTAAGCAGCTGCTAGCTCTCCCAGGGCTCTTGCTCTCTGCCTGCTGCCATGGAAGGCTGCCCTCTGCCATGTGCCAGTCTGCTTTGGAGCCAGCTGAATATGGACTGAAACCTCCAGCATCTATAAGCTAAATAAACCTTTCCTTCTCTCATTTTGAGTGTCAGGTGTTTGTCTCAGCAACGAGAGACGAGTAACTAAGACAGTGCCAAACACCTTCACTGGAAGAAAGGTAAACTCTTTAATAAACAATTCTGGAAAAAGTGGCTTTCTACCTGCCAAATTCAAAACCAGACACATGTCACTTACCATGCAGTAAACTAAAATCAAAATGCTTTAAAGCTCTAAATATTAAAGCATACATAGTAAACCTGATAGAAGAGAGAATAGATAGAATTCTTAAGAGCAAAGATGTAGGCAAAGACTTTATGAACAAAATCTTCATTATATGGGAAATACAATAAAGAATCAACAAAAGGGATCTCGTCTTAATAAAAAGCTTTTCCACAGCAGAAGAAATCACAGAGTGAAGAGCGGATAAATTTTTGCCAACTGTTTTCAGACAAAGGACTACTATTTGAATACATAAAGAATTGAAAAGCATGGGGCCTCCCAAATTCAAAGGCCCAATTCAAATATGGGCATTTTAAATGAGAAGACAATCCTCAGAAGAAGTAGAAATGGCAAATAAATAGATGAAGAAATGGTCAGCATCATTGATTATTCAAGAGATGCAAATGAAAACACTGAGATTATAGCTGAAAGAACAGCTACTATCAAGAAATTTTAAAAAGTCGAAAATCAAAAAAGAATGAAATCAACCAATAGCTAATGTTAGTAGGGCTGTTAGAAAAGGAATCTTTCTCCATTGTTGATGAGAGTGTAGGCTTTTTCAAGCACTGTGAAAACTATGGTGGAAATTTCCCAGAAAACTATAACTAGTAGTCCCATTCCACCCACCTATTCCCTTTCTTGTTATCTTCCCAAAAGAATTAACAGCATGTCACCACAGCAATATTACAGATGCATGTTTATTGCAGGACAGTTTGAAACTACTAAATCTTGGAAACAGTTCAAATGCCAATCAACCAACAAATGAAAAACGATGTGTTTTTTTTTTTTTTTTATACAAAAGAGTGCTACTCAACCACAAAAAAGGATAAACGACATATTTCTAGGTAAATGCATGCAATTTAAGACCATACTCTTAAATAAGAAAAATCAGACATACCTATGTAAATACCACATTGTTTCTCTCTTGTGAGAAACTGAAAGAGTAAATAAGGACCAAACTGCATAATAGAAATTGTGCATTAGAAAGAAAATGTTTGAACGAGAAGAACTGAAGGGAGAGGAGGAAGGGAAAAGAGAAGAGAAGAAAAAAATAGAAAGAAAGCTTTTGTTCTTTTGTTTTTACTTTTCTTTTTTATTAATTTTAATGAAAAGAAATAGCAGTGACACAATTTCACAACAGATTAGTAGGACAATTACAAAAATTAATACATTGCATATTGTTGTTTTTGTAGTAGGTGTTCAGCATACAAGATATAGACATGTTATCTTGTCTAAACAATATTAGCACAAATCTTTCTTCTTGCTGAACTAAGAGAAAGTAGCTGTATATATAGTCCAATAGTCCTTAATGGTAGTGGATTATCATCACAACTGGCAATATTGGAGGTTGTTGACTTGAGCCTTTTACAGCTCAGCATATTAATATGGTTTTCTTGTTATGCCTCATGGTTAGACTTTTTTGCTGCACAGTTAAGACCAAGATAAAGCAAGACCTATATAACAAAAAATGTATTTTTATATCTGACAAGGTCAGTCAAATCCCCTCAGGATTTAACCTGAAACAATGTACAGTGTTTTGCAGAACTTTTTTCATTGTCAGCAATCTGGACCAATCACAGCCTTTGCTTTACCAGTCCGCTCTCTGTGAAAGCCTGAGAGATGGTGACTCTCCTTAGGCACACTATACATCATCGATCACTTTTCTCTATGGTTCTATAATCTCCTTGAACAGAAAATTTGGGACACCATTGAGTTATAGAATGTCACAGTACAGGTTCTCTTATGTCCTAAGTCCTCACGGACCTTGAAGGACTAGGGCTAAAACATTGGCTATCCTTATAGCCCTTGTTTTTCTCTAAGATTTTGAAAATAAGGAGATAAAGAAGAGTGGGAGAGAGGGAGAAAAATGAGAAGAAAACAATAGCCAAGATACAACATGTACAGGCATAAACTTCCCATGATAAATGTGACCATTATAACCCTAGTCTATATCACCATGCACTAAACTAAAGTCAATATGGATTAAAGATCTAAACATTAAAAGAGAAACACTAAATTTCCTGGAAGAGAAAGTGGGATAAAATCTTGAAGACATTGGAGTAGCCAAAAAGTTCATGGACAAAAATAAAAATGCACATTTAACACTTGAAATCATCAACAAATGGGACCTCCTCTGCTAAGAAATTTTTGCACATCAAAGGAAATTACCAACAGAGTGAAAAAACAACCTACAAGTTTTGAAAAATGTTTTAACTAACAAGTATTCAGACAAAGGTCTTCTATCTAGAATCTACAAAAAACTGAAATCCATTAGAGTTCCAAAATTCAAAGATCCAATGCAGAAATGGGCATCTGAGATGAACACACACTTCTCAGAGAAAGAAATTGAGCAAGCCTATAAATACATGAAGAAATGCTCCACACCACTAGCCATCCATGAAATGCAAATCAAAACAACACCTAGACACCATCTCACCACAGAAAGAATGGCTACCATAACGAAAGCAACCAGCAACAAACAAAGAGGAACACTTCTCCACTGCTGGTGAGATGCAGATTGGTGAAACTATTGTGGAAAGCGGTGCGGAGGATCCTTAAAAAACTAGAACGGGAAATCCCATTCAATCCAGCTATCCCCCTGCTAGGAATTTGCCCTAAACAACTGAAAACATCATACTGTAGTGATATGTGTGCACCTGTTTATAGCAGCCCAATTTGTAATAGCCAAATCTTGGAAACAACCACAATACCCATCATTTGAAGAATGGTTGAAAAAAATGTGGTATTTTTATATAGTGGAATATTAATCAGCTACAAAGAATGATAAGCTGGGAGACTTCATATATAAATGGATGTATATTGAACATGTACTCATAAGTGAAATAAACTCGACCTACATGTGTAAATATCGTATAATCTCCCTAGTGTAAGAACTCTAAAGAAGAAATAAAAACTTAAGGGCATAACACAGCTGAATGTGTTATGGATTAAACAACGAACTTACCGGAAGCAGATATGAGAGGAAACAGGAGGAGCAAAACCATGCACTTATGTACACAGGATGAATCAGATATTGGTCCTACGAACCTTCAAAAGGTTCATCACATTGATCATAGCACCATGCAATGCTAAAACTATGCTAAGAGTGTATGTCATTCTCACCTTTTTGATATGTACTGCTCCCAATGTAAACTCAGTTACTGTTATACTCTCTCTCAACTAAATGATTGGTTAAAAAAAAAAAGATATTAATTGAGAGTAAGAGACTGGACAGAATGCCATAGGCTTGACAGGCTGCAATTTTGTACATCCTTGGATTTCTAAATGTCTGCATAAAAATGTGTAAAATGTGCTTTTATCACATTCTATAGAGAGTTATTAGAATATCAATGATTGTCAGAAAATATCAATTTCAAGCTAAGTCAAAGATGTTTGATATTCAGAAAGCCAGTGATGTTAAGCTCACTTACCTATGTTACAGAGTAATAGTATCACAAAGCTTCTCTGCTGGAGGGTTGAAAATGTAAGTTAACAGATCAAAAATTGGAGAAAAAGAAGAGCTTTGAGGACAGGCATTATTTTAGCCCTAGCCCTTCAAGATCAGTAAAGACTCAGGATATGAGACAACCTGTGCTGTAATATCCTATAACTCAGAGGTGTCCCAAATTTTCTGGTCAAGGAGATTATGGGACCTCAGAGGAAAGGGATAAATGAACTATAGTGTGTCTAAGGAGAGTCATCCAGAGAAAAACATTCTCTCAGGCTTTCACAGAAAGCAAACTGGTCAAGCAATGGCCGTGACTCATCCCAAGCGCTGACACTGACAAGAGTTCTACAAAGCACTAAGGGGATTTGGCCTTGGAAGATACAAACGATGAAAGTTTTGTTATACAGGTCTTGCTTTAACTTACTCTTGATCACCTAGCAGAAAAGCTTAATTACAAGGCATAAAATGCAGAACTAGATTAGTACGATGATCTGCAAGAGGCTTAAATCAACAATCTCCAACACTGCCAGTTTTACCGGTAACCCACTCCAATTATGGAACATTGGACTATGTATACATCTACTTCCTCTCAGTTCAAAGAGAAGATTTTTTTTCTTTCCTTACCAATATCAATTAGAAAATGTATCATGTTCACACCCTGTGCTCTGTATTGCTATTGTGAGGACAATATGCAATGTGTCAGTTATTGCTAATGTACTACTAATGTTTTGTGAAACTATCACATTGATATTTCTTATTAAAAGTAATAAAATTAAATAAAATAAAATGAAAAAATATATAAAAAATAAAGTCTTTCACTAGCCATTCTATATAACAACTAATAAAACAAAAATATGTGCATAAATTTTTAATTGGTATAATTTCCTGTGATAAGAAGTTTTAATGTGGACCTAAGTTCTTTCTGCATGAGTTATTAAAATTATTATCTATAAACACTTAATCTAAACAGTTGCCTGTTACAAATCTTAATAAGCAACTGAAAACTAAGGAACAAAGTTTTAGTGGAATTGTTTTCTAATGAGATAAATCTGAGCCCTCCTCACTAGTTCATATGTCTATTGATTAAAATGACTACCAAATAAAATTAGCACTTATTATCTTCTTATTTTATGCTTTTGTTAATGTAACTACTAGGAAATATATATATATATATATATATATATATATATATGTATATATATATATATATATATATATATGTATATGTGTATAATGTTTCTTTTCAAAAGCAATATTATGTCAGGCATGGTGGCACTGACTATAATCCCAGCACCCAGGAGGCTGAGGCAGAGGGATCACTGGAAGTCTGAGGCCAGCCTGGGCTATCAGAGAGTTCCAGAAAGACCCTGTTTCAAAAATATGAACAAAACAAAACAGTACTATTTGATTCTTTTGAATATCTTTCTGGTTATAATCACAGTTTAACAAAGTTTTATCTTCTTGTTTTAAATAATAAATCATCTAAAATTTTGATTGGATCCTTCTCTGACACTGTGAACTGTTAAAAATAAATGTGGCCTAGACATCTAAGTTCTTTACTTTCCATACATTCTGTATTTTAGGAGAAATATCTTTAGGCAGATGAGAAAATTATCTTTTTAGTTTATTTTTTGAGACAGTCTCAATGTCTAGCCCATGCTGGTCTTGAACTCTTGGCCATTCTCTTGTCTCAGCCTCCCAAGTGCTAGGTTACAGGTATGTACCACCATACCCATTGAGAAAATTACTATTAATTGTACTCATTACTCTTCAGCTTAAGGGCTTCTCATTTTACTTCATAAAGAATTTAGAAAATTCTTTTTTTTTTTTTTTTTTTTTTTTGGTACTAGTATCTTGTTCTTTCTGGGCAAGCGGCAAGCACTGTGCCACTGAGCTATATTTCTGGCCCTAGAAAAATTAAAATATCTTTAAATTTAGTATTCCTACATTGCAAAACCTTTCAATAAAGTAATTTTAATTATAGCTTTAAAAATAACTTCACAAATATTCTGGAGCTATGTATTTAGCTTATTTAGATTATGAGAGCTGTCCACCATGTAAGTTAGTTAGGAAAGTCAATTTTCATTTCCCATTAGCCATTAAAGATCTATCCCTGTCAGAAAAGCTTTGAACCTATTTTCCATTTTCAATAAGCATGTTATATACTTTAGAGAGCATGTTGTTTTACAAGACCAAAAAAAAAGAGACAGTCTGCATTTGCTAAAATTATTCAGCATATATTTAGTGTACACATAATGAATTTATACATGTATTGCATAAGCTTATATAATAGTAACAATATCTTATTACTCATTTTCTACTTAAAAGCAATATAGCATGTTACTGAAATTGCAGGGGTTCAGTGTACCCTGTGGATCCCAGAGAAGGCCTAGTGCAACACAGTGCAGCAGGTCAAGTGGGTGGCCAGACAGTGTTTCCTGAGAGGCCCCAAAGAACCAGTGGTTGGTGAGTGAAGTGAGGATTTCCCAGCAGCAGAACAGGCTCAGGTTGTCTATTGCCAAAGTCTCAGGGTAGAAGGAGAGAAGAACTATTGAGTCACAGTAGACTGTCAGCATCTGGGGAGCAGACTGAGGGGAATTCTGATGAGAGGTAGGAGCTCTGACCACAAAGACTCCACTCCAGTGGCCACCTTGGCCCAGCACTGAAGCAACCAAGCAGTCAAGTAGCCTTGGTCTGGGGTAGAGCAAGGGCACTCCCTCTACCCTGCGAGCAGTGGGTTAAAAGAGACAATGGTATGAAATAGAGGAAGCAGTGCAATAACCGGAAGGAGCCAACTACATACGAGACAGGGAGCAACCGTGGTGCCTCCCAAACCAAGAGCACTTGAACTGGGAGAATGCTGTGAAGAAAAACACGGCACAGACAAGTGGACATCCTAAACATTGTCAGCTGAAGACCAGTCCCAGCCGGCCACATCCAGAGGCCAAGATCAGCCCAATGAGCAGCACATATCCTACTGCAAACTTGGTGGAGTTACACAGCACATCTCTGGGGTCCAGTTTGGAAAGTACCACAGAACTGCGGACACCAGAAGAATTTTTCTATTTCTCTTTTTCTTAGTTTGTCTGAGTAGTTTTACTTTTTCACTCTGGTTGGGGTGTTTTGTTTTGTTTATTTCTGATTGATTGATTTTCGATGTTTAAGTTTCTTACCTTGGTTTTTTGTTTGTTCTATTCATCTTCTTTCTCTCTTATCTCAATTATCTCTATTGATTTTGTGCTACCCTGAAGTAAGTGAACATAGTCTCTTCTCTTGATGGTTCACCTCAGTGTTCTTTTGATTTCTCTTTCATTCTTTCCTTCCTATGATTCCCTCCAGATTCCCAAAACTCAGGTGAACTTCCTTTGCCTTAAAGCTTTACATCTTGTATATTTCTCCCTATTTATCTCTCTATTTTGTTCCCTATGACTCTTAATTATTCACTAGTCAGGATAAAGTGAATCTATCAATGGGAAACTCATTGTACACAAGTTCCTAGTATATGTTGCGTTTTTTTATAAAACTGTAGAACTTATATAATTCAAGGTATGCCTTCCTGGCAAGCATCAGATTGTGAATTCAATTCCTGATACCAAAAAATCAACTTCATTATCATCATCATCATCATCGTCATCATCGTCGTCATCGTCGTCATCATCATTGCCATAGTTATCAGTTGTTAGGCTGTGTTTGATGCTGTGATTATTGCTAACTGTGCTACTTATTTACATTTTTCTCATAGCTGAGACAAAATACCTGATGCCCAAAGTTAAAGAGAGAAAGTTTGATTTATCTCATAGTTTGCAGAGGTTTCAGTTGCATAATCAGCTGGTTCCAAGACAAGGTGGCGTGGCACAAAGACAACAACTCAAAGAGGCAGAAGATAGCAAAAGTACAAGGGGCAGAGAGCAAGCCTCTTTTCCTCCCTTGTTGTAATCAGGCTACCGCCCTTTGGTGGGTGTAGCACTCATACTATCTCCCATGCCTTCTTGCACAGGATAAGGATGTTTATAAAGCAAGAACCCTGGCAACCTGTTCATTTACGTAGTAAAACTTTGAAAATGCGCAACTGGACACAATGTATCAACTATAACAACTACTTTATGTAGGATATCATACATTCTGCAAACACTTTTTATCCCTACATGACAACACTGTGATTATCTAGAATAATAACAGTCACCATAGCTCAGCTCCAAAAGATGAGGTATCAAGCCAAATAGCAACTTCTCAGCCTTAATAAATTGGAAAGGGCAAGCCTAAAGCCCCTGCTTAGGCAGAACTCAGCAGCTGGGGCTGCCATGCTACCCCACCGCAGGACACACTGAGACAGGGATTGAGAGGGGTCATGGTGGTTCACACCTGTAATGTCAGCACTTGGAAGGCTGAAAACGGAAGAATCAGTAGGAATCCAATTTATGTCGTAAGACCCTGCAGACTCTGTCCTAAATACAGAAATAAACAAACAAACAAATTGGCAAGGCAAACACAAAAACCAAGAAGCACTTAGAACTAGAAGACATCTCTGAGGAATAGACATTTCCTAGTGAAGTGTCAATATTAGTGATAAAACTATCTACCAATAGAAATCTGCAGGCATGTAAACAGAAAACAAAACAAAATTTAAAAACTGAAAATGACAGAGCACTGAAGTAAACTGCCAGTCCAGACCTCCAACCCTTCTAGGACAACTCCAGAATATAGCAAGTTAAAAGAAATTAGAAGTCACATACTAGAACTTTCCAAAAGGGCAGCAGAGGAAATAACAAAAATACAAGAGGCTATAGAGAAAATAATCTCTTGGGTTGAAAAAAAAAAGCAGCGAAAATGAAAAATGTACCCAGAAAACTGAGAACAGACACAGATTTAAAAGAGAGAGAGAGAGAGAGAGAGAGAGAGAGAGAGAGAGAGAGAGAGAGAGAGATGCTTAGGAAAATGACAGAAACCACAAATGTACAACATAGAAAAGAAATGAAAGTCATAAAACAGATCTAAAAAGATAACAAGGAGATTAAAAATTCACTTGAAAGTATATGCAACAGGGGCCCAGCAGGATGGCTCAGTGGTCTAAAGCGCCTGCTTAGGAAAGCTTAGGTGGCTGCAGGGACCCCGGTTCGATCCCCAGCACCACATGCTGTGCCAGCCCTGCCCTCAGGGCAGGCTGAGCTGGCCATTAAAACAAACAAACAAACAAACAAAAGTTCTGAAACAAGAAAAAAAAAAGTTAAAAATTTTTTAAACATAAAAGAAAAAGAAAGTATATGCAACAGATTGAATGAAGGCAAAGATAGAATATCAGATCTATAACACAGGACTGTAGTTAATGACCACAAAAGAAAGGAAACTTAAAAAATAGTGAAAGAATACAAAAAGTCAATACAACTGCCTCAAAGTGAAATAAAGAAAAACAATGTAAGACTGATTAGAGTCATTAAGAAAGCTGCACACAGCACAAACACCATTTAAAAACCTCTTCACTGAAGTAATGGCAGAAAACTTACCAAAACTTGAATAAAGAATTTAACACACAAATAACTAAAGTATACAGAACTTCAAAGATCCATGACCATAGTAAGCCTACACCAATACATAATAATCACGATTCTAAAAATTTAGCACAAGAGCAGAGTATTAAAAACCACTAAAGAAATGAAACAAATCACCTATAAAGAATCACAGAAGACTTCTCAACACAAACCCTTCTCAACACAATACTCAAGGAGGGCTTGAAGTATTTGAAGACTTAAAATACAACAAGCTCCAAGCCAGGTTGGTGTACCTTGCAAAAATATTTTTTCAAAGTCAATAGAGGCATAAGACACTTCGATGATAAAAAAATAGAAAAAAAAAAAAAAAACTGAAGAGATTCATTAACACCAAACTAACTCTTCAAAATACTCCAAAGTACATTTTAGAAAGAAGACCCAATTCCAAAAACACCATTGAAAGAACCCACCAGGCAAAGCAAGCAATTGAACAGAGCGGAAAGACAGGGTACCAACAATAGGAAAATAGTATGATAAGGACAAGCCAATTCATATCAATTATAGCCATCAATGCAAATGGTCTCAGTTCACAAGTCAAAGAAACAGACTGACATGGTAAATCAAGAAACAAGATCTAATAATATTCTGAATTTAAGAAACACATTTAACTCAAAAAAATTATATACTGAAAGGCAAAGTATGGAAAACAATATTCTACATGGTGGGAAGCCAGAAACAAGCATGAGTAGCTATTCTATTTGTAGACAATGTGAACATCAATCCAAGACTGGTCAAAAAAGCCAAAGAAGTTCACTACATATTTGCTAAGGGAAAACTCCAAGAAGAAGAGATAGTGATCATAAATGTATATGCACCAAATTCTGGTGATTCCAACTATATTAAATAATTATTAACAAACATTAAAACAATTACACAAGCATTGACACAGTTGTAATAAGGAACCTAATACCCCACTGTCACAAACAGTGTAGATCCACTACACAAAGAGCCAACAAGGAAATATCAGAATTAAATTCATAAATTTATTCAGGAGATGTCTACAGTGTTCCACTCCACAACATTAGAATTCACATTCTTCTTACATGTGCATGGGATGGTCTCCAAAATATACATTATATAAGTCCATAGGATATGCTTAAGTAAATTCAAAGGAATTGAAGTTATCCCACATGTATTATCAGATCATAATGCAATGAAATTGGAAATCAATGGCAAAAAGAAACCACAAAACATCTAGAAATTAAATAATATCCTTCTGAACAACCAATGAGTCATAGATGAAATAAAAAGAAGAAATTAGACAGTTTCTACAATTAAAAGATAATGCTAATGCAATACCCTGGAGTGGGACAAAATGAAAATAGTTGTACGAGGGAAATTTGTAGTGGTGAATTCTCCCATCCCAAAACAGAACTAGGTCAAGTAACCTAATATTCATTCCCCAAATGTCTACAAATGGTAGAAAAAAATGAAACCCAAAGTTCATATGAGGAAGGAAATTATAAAGAAATGAACAAAAATTAATGGAATTAATACTAAGAAAGTGATACAAAGAATCAATGAATCAAAGAGTTGGTTCTTGGGTGGCATATTGAACTCAAGTTGGAAGAGGCACGTTGGGTCTCAAAATGGAGAGCCATTATCCAAAGGAACCAGAGTAGTTGGAGAAGCTGTTTATTGGTGGTCTGACTTTTGAAACTACCAATGATAGTTTAAGAGAACACTTTGAGAAATGGGGCACTCTCAGAGTATGTGATAATGAGAGATCCTCAAACCAAATGCTCCAGAGGCTTTGGTTCTGTGACTCACTCTTGTATTGAAGAGGTGGATGCAGCAATGTGTGCTAGACCATGCAAAAAAATGAGCATGCTGTGGAACCAAAGAGAACATTTAGTAAAGCCTGGTGCCCATCTAATAGTGATGAAAATTTTTGTTGGTGGTATTAAAGAAGACACAGAAGAATATAATTTGAGAGGCTACTTGGAAAATATGACAAGATTGAAACTATAGATATTATGGAAGACAGGCAGAGTGGGAAAAAGAGAGAATTTGATTTTGTGACATTTCAGGATTATTACATAGTTGATAAAATTGTTCAAAAATACCACACTACAAATTAGCATAATTATGAAGTGAAAAAGGCCCTTTATAAACAAAAAGGCCATGGAGGTGTATCTGGCAACTTCATGGACCGTGGCAGAAACTCTGGAGGAAGTAAAGTGAATTTTGGCCATGGTGGAAACTTTGATGAAGGAGAAGGTTAAGGTGGTGGAAGAAGGGGCCACAGAGGTAGTTATAGAGACGGTGATGGCGGATGATGATGTGATGGTGGAAACTATGGTGGTGATCCTGGTTACAGCAGTAGAGGAGGGTATGGTGATGGTGGACCAGAACATGGAATCCAAGGCGGTAGATATAATGGTGGTGAAGGAGGAGATTATGGTTAAAACAAAGGAAGAAATTTTGGTGGTGATAACTATGGTGGTGGTGGAAACTATAATGATTTTGAAAATTATAGTGGACAACAGCAGGCAAATTATGGACCCATGAAGGGGGGCAGTTTTGGTGGAAGAAGCTCTGGTAGTCCCTGTGGTAGTAGTTATGGATCTGGTGGTAGAAGTGGTAGATATGGTAAGACAAGATCTTAAAAAACAGCAGAAAAGGGCTACAGTTTTTAGCAGGAGAGAAGGCGAGGAGTTGTCAGGAAAGCTTCAGGTTACTCTGAGATGGTCATCCCAAATGTATTGGAGGAACTGTAAAAATCTGCCACAGCAGGAACAATAATCCATCATCTAAAAAGCTACTGCAGCTTCAATGGGAAGCTCGTCTGGTTCAGGACTGTCATAGCCAGTTTACAAAGGGTGCAACTATTGATTCATGCAGTGTAGTGCTGATTAGATGAACATTCCTCAGGTCCTTAATTTGTTATAGCTTTGTACTTTTCTAACATCGGGTATATGTGCCCTGTAAACTTCCAGTACAAGGAATAAAAAATTAAGGAATTTTTAACTTTAAAAAAAGAAGAGTTGCTTCTTTGAAAGATTAAATAAAATTGACAACACTTAGCCAACCTTATCAAAAAGAGGAAAAACTCAAATTCATGATATTAGGAATAAAAAGAGCAAAAATATGTTATTTACAAAGCAAGAAGTATAACACAAAGGTATTGAATTCAGTAAATATATGTTGATACTTGGGTTTTAGGAAGAATTAAGAATTGAAATTTTTAAAATCAGAAATAAATCCATTTATTTATTACTTATATATTATCATCAAATCTGATGTACATAGCTATGAAATTCAGTCAGATGATGGACTAGATGGCCTCTTTTATTGTTAATAAGAAATGGAAATGCTAAATATGTTATGAGGTGAAGTGTGGATTTACTATTTGACATAAACATTTCAAAACATATTTTGATAAAGTAGCTATTACAATTAAATAAGACATTCAAACCCTCAAATAAACTATCTAAAGAATGGCTTAGAAGTTTTATACACTGCATCTTGAAAATTTTGGTAGCACTGGAAAGTAATCCATTTATTTTCTTAAAAATCAATAGTAGTAATCTATACTACTCTCAGCATGGAAAGGCGCTTTTTGTTTCTAGCTAATTATAGGTAGAAAGAATAATTCTGGAAATAGGTGAAATGGACTTTTATTTTGATATTTTTAAAGTTTGTTCAATGTTTGTTACTTTTTCCAAGTGTTTGATATTTTATACCATTTTGTTTTGCTCTTGTTAAAATTATTTATTTATTTATTTATTTATTTGGTACAACGTCTTGCTGCATAGCTCATATTCATAGAAATCCTCCTATCTCAGTCTCCCCAGTGCTGAGATTATTGGTGTGTACCACCACACCAGCTTCCAGAGCCAACATGGCTTGCAGTACCTGGGATAAAAACTGGGTCCTTGAGCTTACCAGGCAGGTACGTTACTCTTGAGCTAAGATCTTCCATGTAGGTTTCTCTTTTTACATGTGATATCATATATCATTTACATGGGTCTTCCTCACTTACTAAGTTTCGAAAGGTTTTCTCTAAGAAAGCACTGTTCTGGAGAATCTCTTGAAAGTCAGCCTCAGAAACAACAGTGAATAGTTACAGTTTCAGATTTTGCCTGATCTCTTCTTCAAAGACCTGCTCCAGTCTTCTGTGCTGTGACACAGTAAATACCTCTTAACTCCCTGGGTTATAGTCACTTCCTGCTTGGGGTGTGAGCTAAAAAGCTGCCCATTGTGAAGAACCAAGAGGCTTCCTGCGAAACACAATTAGCAACCCCTCCAAGGGACCACTGCCATGTCTTAGCCACATCCATGCTCTTAAGTCGACAGTTTCATTTATAACTCCAGAAAACATTATTTTCAAAATGTTAAAGTGAGGGAGTTTCATGACTATGCAACATTATTATAGGATTCAATCAATCCAAATGTATATGAAGCAGCTCATTTTTAAAATATTCTTTATAAAAAGACCACTTAATATTTCCATTGATTGAACCAGCAAATAGTTACTGAATACTCGTATGCTAGGTTCTCATGGGAAGTGAGAAGGTTGAAAAGTATAGAATTGTGAGAAAAAGGTGTATAGAATAAGTAAGTGTCAGTGGACAGGGCTTGAGGAGTCTAAGAAGTGTTGTTACCAAGAGTGATGCAAGGCAGGTCCTCCATGACAACAAGAAAATTATGGGACACAGATGATTAGAAAGCGGAAGTTGGAAGACTTTCTTCTATAAAAGAACAGATAGTAAATATTTACAAAAAGTCATTATTGAAAAAATCATTCCTATTAGCAAAAGATGTTTTTCTTCCAGTTGTATCTTTCTGAAAACTCTGAAGGACATTCATTATCAATTTAGACTCTCTGCCTTCCACAGTGAAGCTGTTGGTCCTGGAAACAGAAGAAGGGTAAAAGCTGTGGGAAATGTGGAGGAAAAGATATATTAGTGCTTTTACCCTCATTTGGACAAAATATCTGCCATCTATACTGAAAGGAGGAGAAGTTTATGCAGGCTCACAGTTTTGGTGGACTCAGTCCATGGTCAGCTGATTCTAAGACAGAAATGGCTTGGTGCAAAGGCCTGGTGAGGGAAGCTGCCTCTCCCATGGCAGCCATTAATTAAAAGAGAAGCTAGAGACCAGATGATAGCCATCTATTCATGGCCCCAGCACCCACCTGTGACCTAGCCCTACCTCTGAACAGCACATTCAGCCATGAGCTCCTCAATGGATTAACCTGCTGATCAATACAGCATTTACATAATGCAATCAGCTTCCAAACTCACCACTTCTGAATACGTGAAAATAAATCAGTAGAGGGGTAGCTCCTTCCTGTTGGACTTACATAATGGGGACAGCTACTATTTATAGTAAGCTCACAAACTGTAGCCTATGGGGAAAATCCAGCTCACTGTTTGCTTTTATAAATAGAGCTTTATGGGGATACAGCCGTTCTCTTAAGCATTGTCTTTTGTGCTGTACTGGCATCACCATATCAGACTTAGGTAATTGCAGCTGAGATGCCATGGCTCATAAAGCTTGAAATATTTACCATCTGGCTCTTCCTCAAAAAAGAATCCTGATTCCTGCTTTGCATCCCTCAGCCCAGTCAATGCAAGTAGTCAAAAAACAACCGATCTTAGCCCAATAGCCAAGAGACAGTAGTAGTCAAAAAAACAAACCTATGTAGAATTTGACATTTGACTGTGCTCCACAAGTGTTATCTGGCCTGTCACACATTTGAGGAAAAATGACAAACTTTTGCTATTGAGTATTTCAGAGAGTCTATTTGGTGAATATATTTGCTGCAAAATTTCTTGCTAACCCGTGTTCTTCTGCTCTACAATCACCAAATAAAGAATACCATGACCCTGACATTTCCATTAACAGTTACGCACAATATTGAAACTCTTGTCATTCACCCTAACCAAACTTCCTCCAAAGGACACTTATTTCTCAGTTCACCAACAAGAGGGGTTTGATAAGGTCTGGTGTAAGCCAAGCTGGTTAGCCTCTATTGTTCTAAATTTCGGGGAAAACAAGTGGGTGGCCAGTGCTTGTCCTTCTCCTCCCAGAAAAGCAATGAAATGTTCATGTAGATTGGATTGTGGCTTTCTAGTACCAGTCTCATATCCCTAGGACATAGGGGAGCACAGCATTGTTCAAGTGAAAAATAAATTCTACTGGATTTGGGTATCACTCAATAGTAGAGCACTTACCTGGCATGAACAAAACCCTGCTTGATCCTCAGTATCACAAAATGTTCTTACTGTTGTCATTCATGAAATTAAATGGCCACATAAAGGGCTCTATTCTGAAAAAGGACAGCTCTTCTACCCTGCAATCTTCACCCTTAAAGAGGAGGACAAGATACTCAGCCTCTCCTTAAATCCTATTAAATATTTGTCCTGACAAGTACCCAGTTATTTACCTACTCAGATTGCAAGGAGACTTTAATAATCTATGTAAAGTGCTGAGCACAGGTAGTAGAATGGAATACATGCTCCATAAAGGGGAGATGCTATAATGACTTATTATTTTAATCTCCTTAATTACCTTGAGGATCATAAGAACAGGGAATAAGTCAGATGTTTGTGTTCTCCTAGCAATTAGCACTGTGTTTGGCACATAGTTGACTTAATAAATATTCATTAACTAAATGAAGTTGCTTATTTCATATTTTTCTGCTTCCTATGTCTAATACCTCTTGGATCCCTTTGGTGAGGATAAGAGTTGCCATTTGAAGTTAACATTTACTACCTTCAACTGAACTAATTCTGAAACCAAAATATACTGAGTGAGGAGAGTTTGAAAGCTCCGTGACTATTTGGACTGTTTTAGAAGACCAATTTTAAGCCTGAATAAGACAGTAGGCTAAAGAGTATGTAATCTCTTTAGCTAGGTGATGCATACCTGTAATCTCAGATGAGGTAGGATGAATGCAAGTTCAGACTCAGCCAGAACAACTAGTGATTTAGTAAGACTCTGTTTCACAATAAAAAATTTAAAAGGGACTAAGGATGTAGCTTGATGTGAGAGCCTTAATTTGATCCCTAACATCTCCCCTCCCACAAAAAAATTCTTGAACTTAGTGTCTTAATGGCATTTCAATGAATGCTATAAATGTTGGTTTCAATTTCAGCTTCCTCCAAACATAACTTGTGCTTCTTTAGGCTTCTTCTGCTCACTTTTGGGTAATGCTGGCAAAAGGGATCTATCAAAACTGTTATCTTACAGTGGAGAATACTCAACCCAGCCTCAAAGCTGATGACCTGCGTAGTGTACTGTCGTTTCAAACTCATTTGGTAAACATAGGATTACACTGGTGGTGAGTTCAGGCTTTCAGACACAAGAAGAGAAATTCAATTCTCTGACCAAAGTTAAGGATAAGAAACTTTCCCTTAACTTTCACAACCAGAGAAACCCAATGGACCATTTTACAATGATAGCCATGTTCTGTTCATTTGTGCTGTCCAATATGGTAGACATTATCCACAAATGACCCCTTGGTATTTGGATATAACTACTGCAACTAGGGAATTGAACTTCATCTTGGTTACTTTTCTCTCACTGTTGAGACAAAATACCCAGCATCCAAAGTTAAAGAAGGAAAGGTCTATTTAGGGTACAGTTTGTAAAGTTTTCAATTCCATAATCAGCTAGCTCTAAGGCAGGTGGCATAGCACAGGTGCAACAGCTCAAGGCAGCAGAAAACAGCAAAAGCAATAAGAGTGAAAGGTGGGGCATAAGCCTCTTTCTGTTCATATTGTAAGCAGGTTACCTGTCTTAAGGCAGGTGTAGCACTCATAATCTATCCCTACCCTCCTCTTGTATGGGTTCAGGATGGTTACTGTCTCTGTTACTCTTCTCTCGTTGCTGGGACAAAATACCATATACCCCAAATTAAGCAGGGAAGGGTTTATTTAGCTCACAGTTAGTGGAAGTTTGTCTACCTTTGGTTGGCTCCAAGGCAGAATGACATATGGCACAGAGCAGCCTTTCATGGCAGAGGCAAAGAACAGGGCGTGTGGCTGCTGATTGGGCAGCTAGTTAGACACAGAGCATAACATTTACAAGGTAAGAACTCGGACCTCCTGCTAAGTCAGTTAGTTAGACAACTAAACTTCTCAAACCAACACAATGAACACCATCCTGGAGTCATAAGGGCCAGTCCTCTAGACCCTAGGATGTAGAACTGCTTAGTCATTTAGTGAAGTTCCTAGACTTCTCAAGTTGACATAAGGTAACAACCATTACTTCTTCTTGTTTAGGATGAATGAACTTTAATGTAAGTTTAAATAGCCATGTAAGGCTGATGGCTACCATTTACACTACACAACCCTACACCAGGCAAAGTTTCTGAAGAAAAACTAAACTAATATGGCTCATTGTTTCTATACAAGGACCAAGTTTCTTAATTGGAAAAAATGCAAACAATAAAGCTAATCTTTAGTACAAGGTTTTTTCTGAGCCAGGCATGGTGGCGCACACCTGCAATCCCAGCACTTGGGAGGCTGAGGCAGGAGGATTGGTGGAAATTCAAGACCAGCCTAGACCAAAACATTGAGTTCAAAGCCAGCCTTAACTGCATTGCAAGACTCTGCCTCAAAAAGACAAAAAAAAAAAAAAAAAAAAAAAAAAAAAAAAAAAAAAAAAAAAAAAAAAAAAAAAAAAAAAAAAAAAAAAAAAAAAAAAAAAAAAAAAAAAAAAAAAAAAAAAAAAAAAAAAAAAAAAAAAAAAAAAAAAAAAAAAAAAAA